>PVHX01012524.1:0-58883 GCA_004024805.1 Geosciurus inauris
CAGCCCTATTTTGTGTTTTATGTAGAGACAGGGTCTCACTGAGTTGCGTAGCACCTCGCCTTTGCTGAGGCTGGCTTTGAACTCACAATTCTCCTATCTCAGACTCCCTAAGTGCTGGGATTACAGGCTTGCGCCACTGCACCTGGCTTGAAAGAAGTCTTGATGCTTCATTTTGACATTGGGTGAAAATATCAGAGTGAGATAGTATGTACTTAAAAACACATGAATTGTACCCAGATTTTGTTTACCTCTGACATAATCCTTTCTCCCCCTTAATGAAAGGGGAAACTTGACAAACTACCAGAATGTTGGCCCCTGGAATTCTATGAATTGTAAAAGTTGCATTTCTCATTTCTGACTTTGTGATATCAGAACTGGAAGAAATTATAAAGGAAATGCTAACAGTTTTGAAAGAGATTGTGACTGGTTATTGTGTGACTAGCAGGACCTGCATAATGTTATCTTGACTGGCATGAAAGAAAACTTATGTAATCATCAGGAGGAAGTCTTAGAGAATCGGCAGGTGTAAAAACATTAAGAAATCAACTGTCCTTTCCCTAGAAATGTGGATGACCTCATTTCCCCTAGGAACCTGATGTCCTCATTTGGTAATCTTAGTTGCATTCTTGATGGTATACATATTTCACTCAGGGAAACCAGACAGATCACTTTCTTAAGGGCCCAGAAAAATGGTTATCTCAAACAAGAAAGTATCTACTACTCTTCCTCCACCTAGGATATTCCGGTGGCTTGTCACTTGTTCTGTAACACATGGTGCTTTTCAATATTGTCATTGGTAAGTTTGAAGATAGATGCCGAGACTCAATTATAATCTTCTTTTCTACCATGGTACCTGGTATGTAGTAGATGTTCAATAGATGGTTGAGGAAGAAGGAGAAGGGGAGTAGGAAGGAAAAGCACCTGAGGCTTCTTGCCTCTGTCTGGAAACATTTTAAGAAGCATTTGAATGGGAGGGAGGGCAAGGCTGTGGGGTATGTGGATGGTGGAGAAGTGTGGGAAGTCTCCAGATCCCTATTTTGTTCTGACATGCACAGGTACTTTGTACAGGTCACTGGTCATTCTCCCAGTTTTCCCCCAACTCACCTGTAGTTTGAATGAACAAATGTTCAGAGAGATTTTACTATGATTCAATCCCTCTTTTGACAGTTTTCTACACTCCAGATGAAATTTTCCTAGGTGCACTTGGGAAAATGTAGATAAGCAAAGCACATTTATTGTTCATTTGAGGATATATATATAATGGTTTTGTTTTGTTTTTCATATGCTTGTTTGGCTTGGACTTTTTACAAGCATCTTCTTTATATCGAATATGATGGTATTCTAGGTGTTTGTTCTTTTTCACTTTTTTCTTACCAGGCAAATCTGAATGGGACTTTTCAGTTATTAAAAAATAGGCACAATCTTAGAGGTGCATGCTAGAGAAATGTTTTAGACACTCATGCTGGGCTTTCAACATCTGCTCAGTTACCAAATCCTTATTGGATTTCTAGTCTGTATAATCAAGCACTGTGCTATTCTAAGTAAAGGGGTAGAAACAAGTCACAATTCTTGCCTTCAAGAAGCTTATAGTCTAATGTAATAAAGACACAAATTATAATATAGCATGTAATTAAGGCATGTAAGCAGACGAGTAAACCAGGTTATCATTTCTGAGATACCAAAGCAAAGACTTTTGGTTCTAGAGTATTCCTTGGTTTTCTTCTTTTCAGAGGAAGGAGAGAACCTGAACTGGAAGCAATAAATCCTTGTTTGACTTTGGATTTAAGATTAGACTTTCTTCTTTCTCCTCCTCTACCTCCTTTTTATGAGAGAAATGTGGGTGTGTCAGGGGGTACTGGACTTCACCACTTTGGGCCTCTGCCTCATGGGTCACTTAGTGGAAGTGGTGAGACATGGAAAAGGGTGTAACATGATAATAGAAAATTAATATTGGGTTTGACCAATGCCAAAAGCATGGAAAACTTGTGTCCTGATTTCTACGTGGAGAATTTCTCTTTAGTGGACCCTGAACCATTTGTGGTAACAGCAGATGAAAGACCTGCATTATATCATTAACAGAAAATATGAGTGTATTGATGTTTTTCCACATTTCGTGTGTGTGGGTTGAAGAAGTCCTCATATGCTCTCCTGTATGCAGATGCCCAGGAGACCAAGAAAGGCCTAGGGTAGAAATAAGGAGGTTTTAGAGTGCACATCTGCACTACTAGGTCCTCTGTCCCAGTGGCAGATAGCAGCATGAAATACTAAGATATTGAACTCGTTCGTGTTTCATTATGAGACTATAATGGCCTATAGACCTGGTGGATCACCCATCGGACAGTCAGAAACACCATTATAATAAATTTTAAAAACATACAAATACATCGATGAAATCAGGAATATGAAGAAAAGAGATGAAACTGATTTTCATTGAGAACATTTGAAAAACTGAGTGAACTTGAACTTGAAGGTTAGATGGAGAGTAGAAACCAGAAAAATAAGCAAGTCCCATAAGAGGTTGCTGCAGCTAACAAAGATCCCAGTTCAGCAAACATTTCCTGGTAGTCCCTTCACCAGAAAAATTCAAGGAGCAGAAAGGTGAGGTGGGTTACTAACTGCCCTGGTTCTTCCCATTCAACTTGAAACTTTTATTTACAATTACTTCCCAGGTCAACTTTTTTCCTGACACCTTTCAGATTTCATCGAAGGCAGCAGGTGTGTGATGTCAGGAATATGGGCTTCAGATGTTTAGAAAAAGGAAGAAAGAGGAAGGGAGAAAAGAGAAGAAAGAAAACTAATTTGGAATATTAGCACAGATACTGACAAATGAAAGATTGTAGGTCATTTTTTAAATTTCTGTGAGCCTTACTATCCTCATAGGTAGATAAAGCTCATGGTGTTGATGATTGAATCTTATGATGTGTGTATGGCACATGTTAGGTACTAAGTAGATATTTTATGTTGCTTGCATTAAACATGTCATACTTAAAAAAAAAAAATAAGTCCCAAACAAGTCCAGGGTGGTGAGACTAATAGAAAGTTTCCTTCCTGGGGCTGAGGTTGTGGCTCAGTGGCAGAGCACTTGCCTCACATGTGTGAGGCACTGGGTTTGATCTTCAGCACCACATAAAATAAAATATTTTTGACACTGTGTCCATGCATAACTAAAAAATATTTTAAAAAAAGGAAGTTTCCTTCCTTATCACATCCAGCTTGAAACTCCAAATGCACCTTCCACATGAGCTAGAAATAAATCCATCTGGCCTTCTCTCTTCCCCACAAAGAGAATGTGAGGAAGTTGTCTCTCTCAAATGTTGAGGGGAGTGGAGAAGAGGATTCTCTGCTGGTAACTTCTAACATAAACTAACCCTTCACATAGTTTGCCTTGCAGTCACAGCAATAGATTGTGCTTGCCAAAAATCTAAAGCTCAGAATTTATGGTAAAGAGTTGCAGCAAAAACAAATCCTCTCCATCAGAATAACTTCACCCTAGGTCTTGCATGAAGTTCCAAGAATTATAAATTCAAAAAAAGCACAAAGAAAGATGATACCATAAATAAGAACTAGTTGAAATAACTGAGTAGAATCAGACCTGCAACCACTTAGTGACTAGTTATCAGAAAAAAATTATAAAACGCTTATGTTTTGAGGCATCTGGTTCTTGGCGTAAAAACCTATACGTCATTTCTCAAGCCTTACCTGAGACAATTATGAAGTCTGTTACCTGACGAGTGCACTGCAGTGTCTGATGTGAATTGTGGTCAGGACCTCAGGTCCCCCTGGCCAGTGGCGTTCTTTTACATATTTACATTCTCAGTCCTTTCATTCCCAGATGTCTTTATTTGAGGCCTTGGTGGAGGTCTTCAGGTGCCTTATGGAAGAGACCTCCTCTGTGGAGAAGAGCAGGGATGTTGACACTTTCTTTATTCTGACTCAGTACCCAGTACTTTTTCAATCTCAGTCCTTCCTCTCTGACAAAGTCCATAAAGCTGATGAAGCCTGTTGTTCCAGGCTACCTCAGTGAGACCACACCTACCACGTGCTGATTTACTTGACTTTCCACCATAGATCATTCCACAGGAATAATGCAACAGGGAGGGTGAGAGCTTCTTCCAGTTTTAGACTGTTGCTTATACCATCCCAGAAAATGATTAAAGGTATAACTCCTCCATTTTTGGCTGACTGATTTAATTGGCTATTCTACCCAGCTTTCTGACAGTTCAGGTAAGTTTCAGTTATCTTCAGAATGTTTAAAGAAAAAGGAATTATAAAGCACAGTGAAGCAAAGTATTTTAAGAGGCTGATTTGAAGGAACCAACCAGAAAAACTAGAAAGAAAAGAGATAATAATAGAAATTTAAAAAATTAATATGCCAATACATCACAATTTAACTGCATAATATTAAATACAAAAAGATTTTAAAAGCCTCTGGAGAGAGACAGAATCCCTCCAACGTAAAGCTGGATTGACAGATGTTCTCAAGAATAGTAAAAGCAAAAGGCAGTCAAAGTGCCTTCCATAAGCTATAAAAAGTTTAAGTCTAAAATTCCTAAATCCAGAATTCTACATTCAGCATAATTATAGAAAAAGGATTTAATAAATAAAATCCAAGTTTTTCTAACAGCTACAATATTCCACAGGATGTTCTTCAGGCACAAGGAAGGGAATTTCAAAAAGCAAGCAGGAAAGGCAAGGGGAATCACAAACCAAGAGAAAAAAATTGAATAAGTAAATGTAAACAGTATTGACTACATAAAACAAGAACAATAAGGTGTGTAGACTGACAATGCTCTCTTTCTTCCTGGTCATGTAGACTGCAGTTCTTGTCCTTCCTCTGAACCAAGATTAAGAAGCATGGGGAGTTTGGGACTGAGGCCCCACCAACAGACCTGTGAACAGGCCACTGCTTGTTCTCACCGGTCTGACACTGCTGAGAGGGTATATGGTGCACTTTGTCTCTCTCCCATCTATGTGGTTGGAAGTCAATTCAGAAACAGTTCAGTTTACAAATGGAGGTTCTGCCAGATGTGGTGGTACACACCAGTAACTAGAGACTGAGGAGGTAGAGGCAGGAAGAATTGCAAATTTGAAGCTAGTCTGGGCAACTTATCAAGAGTCTGTCTCAAAATAGAATGTAGCTCAGTGGTAGAGTACCCCTGAGTTCAATTTCCAGTACCAAAAACAACAAAGATGAACGCTCTCTTCCCCAAATAAAACCAGAACCAAAGCAGCAACAACAAAAAAACAAAAATGGAAGGAAGGAATGAAGGGAGGAAGGTAGGAAAGAGGGAAGTTAGTTTACCTAGATCCCTGAAATACCATGTGGGAGGGGATTTGTAAAACAGAGCCATACCTAACCCAAGTCAGATTGTGACAAAATTAAGAAATTAATTTTTTTTCCATTAACCCCTTAAGCATTATATTTGCAGCTACTAACATAACCAGCCAATCAATACTAACAAAAACTAAGATAGAATTAAAATACAAAACAATAGCCTTGGAATTGTGAGAAGGAAACTTAGGTGTTTTAAGATATCAAATGGAGAATAAATTGATTCTTTAGACTTCAGTGAGTGAATTTGTTAAAATTTCTATCATAAATAGAATGTGTAATATTCAAAGAAATAGAAAATAAAAAATTAAGTAAAAAAGCACTTAATTTTTACAAAAGAAGAGAAAGAAGTAAAAACAAGAATAGCATATGCAAGACAAATACACAATACCAAGTTGTTGACAGAAATCATTAAGGTGGGCAGAGGGCCCAAATCCACCCTCAGGAAACTCCACGGGTGTCCAGCCAAAGGGAGACCAGAGACTGCTAGCTGCTAGCCACAGGGGAGCCCACACTCAGGGTAAGAGTCGCCGCAGAGACCCCAGCGTGAGGAGGTCCCACCGTGAGGAGGCCCCACACAGTGTGCTCTGGGCCCGCCCCAGTTCTGCTCTAGAGTTCTCGTGGACAAGCAAGACAGAAGGCCCAAAACTGCCCCTAGGGAATGCCAGGGGTGCCCAGCTGAAGGCAGACCAGGGCCTACTAGCCTCCTGCCCCAGGAGAGCTCACACTCACTGTAAGGGTTGCACACAGACTCTCCTGCTTCTGACCCTGCATAAGTGACACCTGGGCCCACCTCCAGTTCTGCTCCAGAGTTCCTGCTCACCAGCAGGAGTGCAAGAGAGGCAAAACAGCCCTCAGGGACTGCCACAGGAGCCCAGCCAAGGCCACTCCCACTGCCCTCTAGAGGTACATCCACTACCTCCGCCACCAACTTTAGTGGCAGTAGTGCCCATCTGGGGACACTGGGGGAACAGAGGTAGCTCCAATGTGAGACACAGGTAACCTGGAGTGTCAATACAAGATTATAGGATAGAAGCCACAATACCTCAGATTGGTATTTAAAGAAAGGAAGATACACAATCAACATGAAAAAACAAGAGAAGAAAGTGCCCCAAATAAACTTTGCTACCACTGTAACAATCCATTGACAACACAGCCGATGAAATGTCAAAGAATTCAGAATGTACATACTTAAAATGATCAGTGAATTAAAGAATGACATATGTGAGCAATTACAGGCAAAAGTTGATCAATCCAACAAAGAAATAGAGCAAATAAAGGCAACCATTGATCATTCTAACAAAGATATAAGAGCAATTACAAGTAGCAAAAGATTACTTTAAGAAAGAGCTAGAGATTATGAAAAAAAATTAGAAATTCTTGAAATGAAGGAAACAATAAACCAAATAAACTCAATAGAAAGCCTCACTAGCAGACTAGATCACCTGGAAGACAGAACCTTGAATAATGAAGACAAGACATACAATCTAGAAAATAAACTTGACCATACAGTGAAGATGGTAAAAAAAAATCATGAACAGAACATACAAGAAATATGGGACAACATCAAAAGACCAAATCTAAAATTTTTTGGGATAGAAGAAGGTGCAGAATTTCAAACCAAAGGAATACACAATCTCTTCAATGAAATAGTATCAGAAGACTTCCCAAATATGAAAAATGAAGTGGAAAATCAAATACAAGAGGCTTACAGGACACCAAATGTACAAAATTTCAACAGATCTACACCAAGTCACATTATAATGAAAATGCCCAATATTCAGAATAAGGATAGAATTTTAAAGGCTGCAAGAGAGGGGGACTAGATTACATATAAGGAAAGACCAATTCAGATCTCAGCAGATTTTTCAACCCAGACCCTAAAAGCCAGGAAATCATGGAACATATTCCAAGCTCTGAAAGAACATGGATGCCAACCAAGAATCCTATATCCAGCAAAACTGACCTTTCAATTTCATGAAGAAATAAAAACCTTTCATGATAAACAAAAGTTAAGAGAATTTACAGCAAGAAAGCCCGCACTACACAGCATTCTTGGCAAAATATTCCATGAGGAGGAAATGATAACCAACAATGGAAATATACAAAGAGGAACTACACTAAAGGAAAGACCATTCAAAAGAGAAAACTCAACGTAAAAACCAACAACAAACCAAAATGACCAGAATTGCAAATCATATTTCAGTAATAACCCTGAATGTGAATGGCCTAAATGCACCAATTAAAAGACAGACTGACAGACTGGATTAAAAAACAAACCCAACAATATGCTGTCTTCAAGAGACTCATCTTACAGGAAAAGACATTCACAGACTGAAAGTGAAAGGGTGGGGAAAAACATATCACTCACATGGACCCCGCAAACAAGCAGGAGTTTCCATCCTCATATCAAATAAAGTGGACTTCAAACCAAAGATGGTGAAAAGAGATAAAGGTCATTTCATACTTCTTAAGGGAATCATACAATCAACAAGACATAACAATCATAGATATCTATGCCCCAAATAATGGGGCTTCCATGTATATCAAACAAATCCTTCTCAAATACAAGAATCAAATAGACTACAACACAATACTTGAAGACTTTAACACAGCTCTATCACCATTGGATAGATCTTCCAAACAAAAACTTAATAAAGAAACCATAGATCTCAATGAAACTATCAATAATTTAGACTTAACAGACACAGAGTGTTCCATCCATCAACGAGCAAATACACTTTTTTCTCAGCAGCACATGGATCCTTCTCCAAAATAGATCGTATGTTATGTCACAAAGCCAGTCTTAGCAAATACAAAAAAATAGAGATTCTACCCTGCATCCTATATGACCACAATGGAATAAAGTTACAAATCAATGACAGATTAAAAAACTATTCCAACCCCTGGAAACTAAATAATATGCTATTGAATGATGCATGGATAACAGAAGACATCAGGGAAGAGATAAAAAAATTCTTAGAGGCAAATGAAAACTCTGATACAACATATCAAAATCTCTGGGATGCCATGAAGGCAGTGCTAAGAGGAAAGTTCATAGCACTAAGCTCATTCATTAGAAGTAGTAAAAGTCAACAAATAGACTCTTCATCTCAAAGCCTTAGAAAAGGAAGAACAAATTAACACCAAAAGAAGTGGAAGACAGGAAATAATCAAAATTAGGGCTGAAGTCAATGAAATTGAAACAAGAAATAATTCAAAAAATTGACAAAACAGAAAGCTGGTTCTTTGAAATAAACAAAATTGACAAACCCTTAGCCACCCTAACGAAGAGGAGGGAGAAAACCCAAATTACTAAAATTCGTGATGAAAAAGGAAATATCACAACAGACACTACTGAAATACAGAGGATAATTAGAAACTATTTTGAAAATTTATCCTGCAGTACAGTAGAAAACCCCGAAGACATTGACAAATTTCTAGAGTCATATGACCTACTCAATCTGAACCAAGAGGATATACACAATGTAAACAGATCAATTTCAAGCAAGGAAATAGAGGATGCTATCAAGAGCCTGTCAACCAAGAAAAGCCCAGGTCCAGATGGATTCTCAGCTGAGTTCTACAAGACCTTCAAAGAAGAATTAACACCAATACTCCTCAAACTATTTCATGAAATAGAAAAGGAGGGAACCCTTCCAAACTCATTCTATGAGGCAAGTATCACCCTGATTCCAAAACCAAACAGAGACACAAAGAAAGAAAACATCAGACCAATATCCCTGATGAACATAGATGCAAAAATTCTCAATAAAATTCTGGCAGATTGCATAAAAACATATCAAAGAAATAGTGCACCATGATCAAGTGGGATTCATTCCAGGGATGCAACATATGGAAATCAATAAACATAATACATCACATCAGTAGACTTAAAGATAAGAGTCATATGATTTTATCAATAGATGCAGAGAAAGCATTTGACAAAATAAGCATGCTTTTATGTTCAAAACACTAGAAAAACTTGGGATAGTAGGAATATACCTCAACTTTGTAAAAGCTATCTATGCTAAACCCAAGGCCAACATCATCCTAAATGGAGAAAAATTGTAAGTATTCCCTCTAAAAACGGGAACAAGACAGGGATGCCCTCTTTCACCACTGCTATTTAACATAGTCCTTGAAACACTAGCCAGAGCAATTAGACAGAAATTAATATGAAAGAAAAGGATAAGAACAGGAAATGAACTCTATCATTATTTGCAGATGACATGATTCTATACTTAGAGGATCCAAAAAATTCTACCAGAAAACTTCTAGAATTAATAAATGAATTCAGCAAAGTAGCAGGATATAAAATCAACACCCGTAAATCAATTGCATTTCTATGTATCAGTGATAAACCCTCTGAAAGAGAAATTAGAAAAAATATCCCACTCACAATAGCCTCAAATAAAATAAAATACTTGGGAATTAATTTAACAAAGAGGTGAAAGACCTCTACAATGCAAACTACAAGACACTGAAGAAATTGAAGAAGACCTTAGATGGAAAAATCTCCCATGCTCCTGGATAGGCAGAATCAATATTGTCAAAATGGTAATACTACCCAAAGTGCTATATAGATTCAATGCAATCCCAATTAAAATCCCAATGTCATTCCTTATAGAAATAGAAAAGGCAATCATGAAATTTATTTGGAAGAATAAGAGACCCAGAATAGCCAAAGCAATCCTTAGCAAGAAGAGTGAAGCAAGAAGCATCACAATACCAGACCTTAAATTATACTACAAAGCTATAGTAACAAAAATAGCATGGTAGTGACACAAAATAGACATGTAGACCAATGGTGTAGAATAGAAGACAGAGATAAACCAACTTACATGTAGTTACTTTATACTAAATAAAGGAGCCAAACATGTACACTGGAGAAAAGATAGCCTCTTCAACAAATGGTGCTGGGAAAACTGGAAATCCATATGCAGCAAAATGAAACTAAACCCCTATCTCTCACCATGTGCAAAATTCAACTCAAAGTGGATCAAGGACCTGGGAATCAGACCAGAGACTCAATGCCTAATAGAAGAAAAAATAGGCCCAAATCTGCATCATGTGGGATTAGGACCATACTTCCTTAACAAGACTCCTATGGCACAAGTAAAATCAAGAATCAATAAGTGGAATAGATTCAAACTAAAAAGCTTCTTCTCAGCAAAAGAAATAATGAATGAAGTGAACAGAGAGCCGATATTCTGGGAACAAATTTTTGCCACACTCACATCTGATAGAGCACTAACCTCCAGGATATATAAAGAACTCAAAAAACTTAACACCAAAAAAACAACCCAATCAACAAATGGGCCAAGGAGCTGAACAGAAACTTCAAAGATATACAATTCATCAACAGACATATGAAAAAATGTTCAACATCGCTAGCAATCAGAGAAATGCAAATCAAAAGTACCCTAAGATTTCATCTCATGCCAGTCAGAATGGCAATTATCAAGAATACAAACAACAATAAGTATTGGCGAGGTTGTGGGGAAAAGGCACACTCATACATTGCTGGTGGAACTGCAAATTGGTACAACCAATCTGGAAAGCAGTATGGAGATTCCTTAGAAAACTTGGAATGGAACCACCATTTAAGCTTGCTATCCCTCTCCTCGATCTGTACCCAGAAGACTTAAAAACAGCATACTACAGTGACGCAGCCACTTCAATGTTTATAGCAGCTCAATTCACAATAGCTAAACTGTGGAAGCAACCTAGATGCCCTTGGACAGATAAATGGATAAAGAAATTGTGGTATATATACACAATGGAATATTACTCAGCAATAAGAGAATGAAATTATGGCATTTGCAGGTAAATGGATGGAGTTGGAGACTATCATGCTAAGTGAAGTAAGCCAATCTCAGAAAACCAAATGTCGAATGTACTCATTGATAAGTGGATGCTGATCCATAATAAGGGGAAGGACACGGGAACAATGGAGGAACTCTTCACAGGGGGTGTAAGGGGGGAGGGGGCATAGGGACAATAAAGGTGGTGGAATATGATGGTCATCATAGCCCTAGCTTTATGTATGACTGCATGTATGTTGTGATTCTATATCGCTTACAATCAGAAATGAAATGTTATTCTCCATCTGTGTACAATGAATCAAATTGCACTGTTACATTTTAAGCCTAAACAAATAAATCAAATATGAAAAAAAGAATTAAGGTGTATTAGTTATTATAAAAAACAGGAAATTAAAAAGGTTAGGTGCGGTGGCACATGCCCATAGTCCCAGAAGCTTGGGAGGCTGAGGCAGGAGCATTGCTAGTTCAAAGGTAGCCTCAGCAAAACCGAGGTGCTAAGCAACTCAGTGAGACCTTGTCTCTAAATAAAATACAAAAACTAGGGCTGGGGATTTGGCCCAGTGGTCGAGTGCCCGAGTTCAATCCCAGTAACAACAACAGCAGCAACAACAAAAACCAGAAAGAAAATCTCAAGTGGAATGTAAAAATGGTCTACATAGATTTTAAAAAACCCAGTATGCTGTAAAGAGAGCTTTAAAAAAAAAAAAAAAAGCAGAAAATTTGGTAAAAGGATTACACAGTTGAAAATTAAAGAATTGAAAAAGAAAAATAGAAGATCTAGCAATTATATTATAAGCCAAATGGGTTTTAAAGAAAAGACATTATTAGAGAAAAAGAATGCCATTAAATTGCAAAACCTTTCAGTTTTCCATGGAGATATTAAAATTCAAAGCTAAGGTGTAGCAGAATCTCAAAATAACTTTACAATATTGTACAACTACAATGTAAGACAGATAAATCACCCACTACAGAGTCATTATTGGAGCTCAGTAATGATGGATCAAGGAGAAAAAAAGTATAAAAAAGGTACAAATATCAAAGCTATTGTTTTTAGTCTAATAGAAATATGTTGAATACTACATGCAAAAACTGAGAACATGAATTTTTACTGCACTTGTGAAATCTATTGAAGTTGACTCCAATTGTACCCTCTTGAAAGTTAATGAATTCCAAAAGATTGGTATAGGATGGGCCAACTTTCTCATTAAATTGTAATCAGATTAGACGTTAAAAAAATAGCTAGAACTATCCCAAATATTTGAACATTAGGATATTCACTTTAAGTTAGACATGGGACAAAAATGGAAATTGAAAGAAAATATTTAGAACTGAATGGTTTAAACCATTAGAACATACTACATATTAACTTGTGGAATACATGTAATAGATCTCTCCAGAGAAAATATCATTACTTATTATCTTTATTAGGAAAAAAAGGCATTTAAAATACCGAATTAAGCATCTTTTTCAGTCAGTTTTTCTGTGGTAACATGCAGCATCTTAGTGCCTTAGAATGACAATTGTTCGTTTCTTTTTCACACGATACATAAAGATGGTCTTGACTTACCATGATTTGATTGATGATTTTTTAAAAATTTACAATAGTGTGAAAGCCATACACATTCACTAGAAATGGTATGTTGAATTTGATCTTTTCCAAGGCTAGCAATTTGTGGTATGATACTCTTTCTTGTATTGGGCAATGAAGCTCCCAGTCAGACATGCATAATGAGGGTAAACCAACAACACAGAGTGCTATGTTGCTACATTGTGATGCTCTGTAGGTGAGGTGTATTAAATACATTTTTGACTGAAGATATTTTCAACTTATGATGGGTTTATTAGCTGCACATCTGTAGATGAGAGTCAGCCATTGTTCTACCCCAGTGTTATTGTGCTCTATAACTCTGCTCCATGTGTTTTCTCATTCTAAGACCCAGGCTGAAGGAATTTCCACAGAGACCAGTCTTGTACTTATGGGAAAGGTGAAGAACAGGAGAGCTGATAGAAACTCATTTGTACCTTAAGCTTCTGTTCAAAACTGTCTCACTGTCAAAGTGAGTCTATGATCAAGCCCAAAGTCAAAGTTTAACATGTATTAAAGGAAATACATCCCTGTCTATCTTGATTTTTAAAATTCATTTTCCTTCTGCAATCAAAATATATTGACTCCTGGCAGTGGCTCACGCCTGTAATCCCAGCACTTTAGGAGACTGAGACAGGAGAATCGCAAGTTCAAAGCCAGCCTCAGCAATGGCGAGGTGCTAAGCAACTCAGTGAGACTGTCTCTAAATAAGACACAAAATAGGTCTAGGGATGTGGCTCAGTGGTCGAGTAACCCCGAGCTCAATCCCTGGTACCAAAAAATAAAATTTTATATGTATTTTATATATATAGATAGATAGATAGATGGATAGATAGAGACTCAACCACAAGAAAGTAATATCTTGAATATCTTGTTTCAATCTTATCAAGCTCAAAACTTAGGGTTTCATGATGGTCTTTCTCCTAGATGAGAATTTAGAGATCAAATAAAAAGGGATTTCTCTCAAACATATGATCATGGGATAGTGAATAATAACTTCAACCTTTGGAAAAAGGATAAGAAATGTTACTTGATTAGGCCTTATTTTGCCAGGTCTACTGTTTTCCTAGGTGCTAAGTTCTTCTCTCTCAGAGATCAGTCATTTCTATTATCCTTGTATTATTGCCACATTACAGAAATGTATTGAATTACGGGCATCTTGGGAGCTGATCTTGCTTAGTTGGCTCCCTCCTTCTAGAGGGCTGGGGTCTGAAAGTTGTTTTATGCTTTAATACTTAGTCTCTTTTAATCCAAGTATTGAAACTTTTGGCATTATAACTGCTTAAATTTGTGAGGTTTTAAAAGTGATTTTATTTCAACAAAAAAATGTGGAAATAACTATATTCTCCTATTCTTTGGAGATGTGCTTTTCTCTCAAGACTTATAATGTGAGCCATGAGCCTTCAAAGAAATTGAGAATTCCTGCTGCTAAATCTTTTTGTCCAAATACTGGTATGATTTTCTAGAAGTCAGTTTAAACCATTCAGTATTTTTAACAAAAGATATGAAGGGTAATGCCTTTTACTTGAGCATGTATCTTAATCTGAGCTTTCATTGTTTAGAGCATTTACTTTCTATTGATTGATTGATTGATAGGTACTAGGGATCGAACCCAGGGGTGCTTAACCACTGAGCCACATCTCCAGCTCTGTTTATTTTTTATTTTTGAGATAAGGTCTTGCTAAGTTGCCTGGGGCCTTGCTAAATTGCTGAGGCTGGCTTTGAACTTGTGATCCTCCTGCCTCAGCCTCCAGAGCCACTGGGATTATAGGTGTGTACTATTGCACTCTGCTCTATTTTTTACTAATTAAAAACAATTCTGTTTTCTAACTCTTCAATCCTGAGAACTGGTTCTCTAATTTTTTTTTTTTCCTGCTTGCAAAGCAGCCCAATTCTTTGCTGAGCTCATTTGACAATTCAGAGGAAAAGGAGTAATGCAGTAACATTAGTAATATTGTTGGGAAACTTCTCCCAAAGCCATGTTTTATCCAGATAGATTATCTACTTCTCACGTCATTGCAGATGACTGCTTGCTAAATATTTTGCCATTGTCAACCGTAGGTCACCACCTTCCCAGCCTCCAATAATAGTTTGCAACTAGTCTCTTCAAAGTCAACACACAGATTCCCAGTGGTTTGTTATAGGAGCACTTTACTTCAAGATAGCAATATCTGTTTGTCAATTTTGCTATGGTAACAAATGAGTTCAAAAGCTTTGTGATTATGGTAACAAAAATCAATCTCTTGCTCATGTTACACAAAATCCTGGTTTTGCTACAGTTCTGCTACAGGCTTTTGGGTCGTCTTTGCTCCTGTCTTCCCATTCTGTAACCTAGGCTGAGAGTACTGCTTCTGTGCCAGGAAGTCCAAATGTCTCTCAAAGGTTCTGCCCAGAATTGGAAGTAAAAAGGACTGGCATCCATTCCCTTTTGCTCACATTCCATTATACAAAGCAAGTTCCAGAGTTGAGACCAAAATAATGGATAGAGAAGTACAAGTCATTTTTTTTAAAGAAGGGCGACATGAATGATCACAAATAATGAAATTTAGTATGTGATCCCATCTTAAAAAATTTGAGAAATATAGTAAACCACCATCTAAAATGGAAAGAAAGATTTTTTAAAATACCAGAAATAAATTTAACAAAGTAAACAAAAATTATTTACTAGATTAAATCTTTTCAAAAAGAACAAATAAAAGTGAGAAACTTCTGGCAAGCTTGGCTAAGTCAAATGAAAGAGAAAAACAAATAATACTTAGAATGACAGAGGTTATATAGCCAGAGATGTAGCTGAGATTGCAAAGAAATAAGAGAATCATATGAATAACTGGAAAAGTTAACTTAGAAGACCTGTGTAGAAATATGTGACTAATCACTAATCAAAAAATGTGAACACCTGAATGATACTATAAAGAATTGAATCAGTGATTAAAAATACTAGATCTAGTCAGTTAAAATGAAGATCCAGATGGTCTCACAGGCAAACTTATTAAACACTCAAGAAACAAATGCTTTGATCTTAGACAAAATAAGATAGAGACTAGAAAGCACCCCCCCTCCCAATTAATTCAAGGAGGGTAAGTTAACCTTGGGTAGCATAAACCTGACAAGAAAGGGAAGATAAATTTACAGAAAAATTTTGTTCATAAGCACAAATGCAAAAATCATATACATAATAGCAGCACAAAATATCAGGAATGTATTAAAAGGTTAATATATATATATGAAACAATTTGGGTTTATTCTAGCAGTGCAAGACTTGTTTAAGATCAGGAATACATTCATAGTAGTGTTTGGTTTTTTTTGGTACTGCAGATTGAACTCAGGAGTGCTCAACCACTGAGCCACATCCACAGCCCTATTTTGTGTTTTATGTAGAGATAGAGTCTCATTGAGTTGCTTAGCGCCTTGCCGTTGCTGAGGCTGATGAACTCGTGATTCTCCTGTCTCAGCCTCCTAAAGTGCTGGGATTACAGGTATGTACCACCGCACCTGGCTCATAATAGTTTTCAATGCAAAATGTTTTAAATAAAAATAAGTTAATTATTTTCTCAATGAAGGTATAAAAAACATTTGATAAAATTTAATATTGGTTAATGATTAAAATATCCAATAAGTTAGGAATGAAAGAATTATAAGCAGGGTCTAGAAAAAAATACTCAAAATATTTTGTTGATATTACAAAAATCTTGTTTAACTCAAATTCCAAGTTTTCAATTCTGCAAATATTTCAATGAAATTGACACAGTTGTATTGAAATATTTTGGAATTTACAATCTAAAGCTTGTATGTATTATTATACTAATTGATATTAATATATTATTAATAATTATATATAATTATATAATCAAATTATATAATCTATATTATGTTTAAATTTTTGTAGATGTTCCACATCTAGGACAATGGAACAAAATGGGTTAATTGTATAATTAAGACAAGGTTCTCTTCTGACACCATTTGTATTCAATTTTGTCAGTTTTGTCAAGGGCAATAAACTAAGCAAAAGGGGAAAAGTGAAAATAAAGAAAATATTATTTGCAACATAAATATCAGCAATGTCTCTGGGTAAAAATATCAAATATAAAAAAATCACTTTTCTAAGCATAGCCAACAAAAATAACAATAACATACCACCTATCCCCAAGAAATAGTAAGTCCCTAGAAATAGTTATGATGTATCAGACCTTAACAGAAAAAATACAAAATGCAGTTTTACTGAAAGACATTGAAGAGTCACTCATGGAGAGATATATCACTGTGGTTAATGCAAAGCACCAATAATATAGACATAAAAATTTTGAAATTGAAAGGTATTTTTGTAAAAATTAGAAATTTATTTTTTTTCAGTACTGAAGATTGAACTCAGGGGCTTAGCACATGTTAGGCAAGTGCTTGCCACTAAGCTACACAATTTCAACCTCCATATTGAAAAGCCCAAGAACAACCAGAAATCTCTTAGAAAAAAAATAAAATTTGGTGCAACTACTGGACATTCTTTCAGATATCAGGAATAATAACTTAAGATGATGTGATATTGGTGCAGAAATAGACAAATGAACTATTGGAACAGTGCCTTTTGAGAAGGTAAAAACCGTCCCATTGGGGAATTTAAGCTTTAAAATTGACAGAAGACTTTTCCAGAGAAAATGTTGTAGGTGAAAGAAACAGAATTATCTTTAATTGACAAGTGTCCTTCCTTCCCACCATTATCAGTGAGAACACAGACTTTGAAAGTAGGCAATATAAAATAAAATTATATTTTTGGGACACATGTGATGATTAATCTGAATTGTCACCTTGATTGGATTAATAGATGCCAAAGATTAAGAGGCTTCTGGTTGTCTGAATGACACTGTTTCCAGGAATGATTGGCATGTGGGGCAGCAAACTGAAGCAGAGACTCATTCTGTGTGTGGGCAACATAGTCCAGTAGGTTGGAAGCTTGGATGAAACAAAAAGTTGGAAGAACAAAGAAGCCCCAGCAGATGCATGCTTGATACTTCTTGAACAGGTTCTTGATTGCTGCTGGATTGCCTGAAGACATCAGACTCCAGCTCCTTCACTCTTCCAAAGCAGACTTTGCCCAGTGACTCTCCAGGGAGTTTCCAGACCTTCAGTCCCTGACTGGGCTGCATCATTGACACCTTTTGTTCTAAGTCTTTAGCTTCTTGGACTGAGCAGCTACTGGTTCCTCCAGCTCTTCAGCTTGCAGACAGCCATTGTGCAGAGGCTATTCAGCTTCTGGTTATGTAAACCAGTCTTAAAAATCGTAAATCTCCTTTTACAAATCATATATATGTATATGTGTATATTCCATTGGATCTGTTTCTTTGGAGAATCTCAACTAATACAGACATGTAACTGGTAATATATGTTGGTAATATATACATAGTTTCAATTGCATGAGAAGTCCCATAGGGTTGAGTTCAGGGTGATATTGCAGCACATTAGGAAGCTGTCCCAAGTCAGGTGTGGATTTTGGATTGGAAATAGGTAGGTAGGGAAAGCCTCCTCGTCTAAGAGATAAGGAGGATTTCATTAGGGGAGTTTTCAACCAGAAAAGAGGTATATATGGGTAGATGTAGTGCCGGGTCTTTTCAGGAGCTAGAGTGATAATCCTTTATAGAGGCACATTTCTGGCCCAAGACAGCTGGGCATCTATCGTTAGGTGTATAAGTCTTTTTGAGCTTCCTGTCTTCATAGCCCCTATCACTGTGTATTATATTTCCTTGTTTGTCTTCCCTTCTAGATTTGGTCTCCTCAAAGAGTGTTACAACTTTTTAAAATACATTAATACATTTTGAAACAGTGAATGAATAATCAAAAGGGAAAAGTGCATTGATGAGCTGAAAAGAGCCAAAAGGAGAAAAATCTGAGAACTTGCAAGAAACCAGTTCCAAAACAGACTGGAGAGAAGAGTCTTAATTCCAACAAAGTCCTTTTAGTCTCCGTTGAGCTATGTTATCTAATCCATCAAAGAGTACCTCTCCTTTAGTAAGTTGCTTCAATTTGTTATTGGCTTATTGGTTCTAGGAATCAATACAGGCTTATCCAAAACAAAGCCAGGTGTGGTGTCACACCTGTAATCCCAATGGCATAGGAGACTGAGGCAGGAGGATTGCAAGTTCAAAGCCTCAGCAATTTAGTGAGGCATTAAGCAAATTAGTGAGACTCTCTCTCAGAAAATTAAAAAGGTCTAGAGATGTGGATCAGTAGTTAAGCACCCCTGGATTTTATCCCTAGTAGTAGTAGTAGTAGTAGTAGTAATAGTAATCATCATCATCATCATCATAATTTGATTGTAAGATTTCACTCTACAGAGGTGATCCAAAAAGATAAATTTTCTACACGGTGTAATAAATTATATTACATTCTACACCTAAATGAGTGATTTCTATAACTGAATTAAATTCATTGCTATAGCATTAAGCAGTGCCTATTATGTTTTCTTGGTGGTATAACCCTGACAAATTAAAAAGCCAAACAGAATAAAATTTTGCATTGTGTTCTGGGCTTGCAAAGAGTGATACAATGTAACTCCAGGGGTTTGAGGCAGGTACTATAATGAGAGCTTATTATTGGGCTCTAGCTTTGAATGGGACCTTGGGTTTTCCTTTTAAGTAGAAACCTGTATTATAGGACAAAGAGCTTTATCTTTTCTGACGGGAAGGCTAAGAATAACTGTTCTTTATGAGTCATGCAAACACATTCCAAAATGTGCTTTCTTCTATTAAACATCTGTAACAGCTCTTCCTGTCCTTTCCCACCACCTCAGCCCAGGTAGAACTGACAAGCAAAGGATAATGGGCAGCGGTTATTTTTACTCCATTGAATTTCAATAAAGGAAGAAAAAATAAATTCACAAGACCAAATATTTCAGTTCTCTGTCTTCAGAGACAAAATGTGGCCAAGCATGACCTTTGGGGACAGAAACTATAGAAGAATTCTTTCTCAGCCTGTAGTTGGTGCCAATTTCTCACCAATGGAGAGAATTCTAACTCCCTGGTTGGGCCCTCATTTCATCATCTTCTGTGAGGAAGATCATTTGAAATTTGGAAAAATGTTTTGATCTGGGTGGTGTTCAGACTTCCCTGGGAAGCTCCCTAATGCTTCATAAATGAATCTAATTTCTTTTATTTAGAGAATATTGGTCTTTTCGCCTCAAGATACGATGCGAGGATATTGTTTTCATATATTTAAAAATCAGAAATTAAAAGACAAATTTTATTTGTTTCAAATAAAATCTTAGATTTTAATTAAAAATTTACTAGAGAGACTTGGAGAAAATGAATGGGAGCAGAAAGATAATTTTTTGGGGGGGAGTACCAGGGTTTGAACTCAGGGGTACTTGACCACTGAGTCACATCCTCAGCCCTATTTTGTATTTTATTTATAGACAGAGTCTCACTGAGCTGCTTAGTTTCACTTTTGCCGAGGCTGGCTTTGAACTTGTGATCCTCTGGTCTCAGCCCACTGAGCCACTAGGATAATTTTTCGATGGAGTTTTTGGCTGACGAATTTTGTCCAACAAAGGGCGTGGGGGGAGGTTTCCTGCAATGGGATTGTGGGTGCTCATCTCCATTACACAACTACAGAGGAGCAGTGAAGGAATGTGGTCTCATTTCACACTTCCAAGCATCCATTTTCTTTTCTTATAGTTGACTTTCTGCTCATCTTACAGGTCAGATATAATATTGTGTGGTAGTGCAATTTGGAAGAAAGATTTGCTTCCCCTTCTGTCCTTGTTAAAATCTGAGGGAAAAAAAAAGATACAGAATGCATATACATGGATTACAAATCAAAGATAATATTTTAAGAAGGATCTGCTCCTAGCTTATTTCACTTATCCTAGCGAAAATAGAGATTCTCACAGTAAATGTTTCTCCATGAAATACTAACTGTACAATATCATAAAATCTCTCATAAAGTGGATGCTCAGTAATATTTATTGAATGAATGAACATCCTTTTAAGATAGGAAAAAAATATTGGTTTATTTTCTAGCTGAATGTCTGTTTCCTTGTGGCTTAACCTCTCAGTGAAACAAATAAAAACCAATCTGGCTAGAAAGTTGTAGTTTTTTACATCAATTCAGCAAATCAGCAAATTTCCAGCTTCTACTGCATCAAATAACTAACAGCTGCTTAATGAATCCACAAATTAGAGGGATTTTTCCCCCCTTTATATCCCAGCATGGTAGAGCTAATGGAGGGCAAAATTTACAAAAATAATTAAAATGGTACCAGCTTTTACAAGACAGTAGGGGCTGTGACTAGCTAAGACTGCAAGGACCAGCAGCTGCAGATGCCAATTTGAAGAAGCAACAACCTTTCTCACTCTTAGGAGGGAAGGCTTATTGTCCAGCAGCAGCCCTTTCACTGATGAAAACCCTCTTGGACCTGGCAAATATGCCAAACACGAGGAGGTCTTTCCATGGCAGTACCCTGGTTGCCATGATTTCATAACTGGCTCTGGTTCCTCTTTGTTGTGTTCCTGTGCTACAAAGCAACAGAAGAATCAGAAATATGCCTGCAGGGCTTTTGATGGAAGAGTTTTTCCCCCAGAATTTATTTCTTTTGCCATCTGCATCAACATAACATTTTTATATTCAGTTTGAATGCCCTCTCCAATGCACATCAGTTGCTTAACATCTCATTTTTCACTTCCCCAACTGCCCCCATGTTTCCCAGCTAAATACATACTTTCTTTGAATCCTTTGTTCTTTTTACTCTTTATGTGCCTGCCTCCTTTCTGATTCATTCTTGTGTCCAGCCAAAAGAATAGGAAGACATTTTTTCTAACAGCAGGATTATTACGTATTTTTAGGCAAATTTTTAGTTTAGCTAGATGGAACTACCTTACAGGTGTCTCTTAACTTCTAGAAGAACTATGATATATGAAAAGGTGGTTGGTACTGAATTTCATTGCTGCTGTCATGTCACTACTGTTTTCATTATAAACTTGGGAAAAGGTAACCTTTGCAGAAAATAAGTGCTGAAAGACAATTTAAAAAAGTCACAAAGGAAATAATTTTAAAATCAGAAGCATGCAATTCTCCATTGCCAAAGGGGTATTATCTTGTTTGAAAATTATTGACATGGTCATACAGTCTTCTCAGTTAAGGGCTTTGTTAAATAAACTATTTGTTTCCTTCTCTAATAGCTGGAAGAGATGACATTTCAAATGAAACAAGTATTTCTTGGCCCAAGGGCAGTTCTGGACTTGTTAAGGAGTATTCTTTCTGGTGCCGTCCATCACTTCAGTCTGACATTTGCATCAATCTGTGACTAAAGGGTGAGTGAGGTAGAGAGTTGTGGGTACAAAATGTACCTCTTATCACTTTAAACAGTATTTTCACCCCCTGTGCAATAGCTATTTATAGAGCACCTAATGAGTTATATTATGACCTTAAAATAAGATGTGCAAAAGTGGTCCTGGGTTGGCGCTGCAGCTCAGTGGTACAGTACATGCTTAGCACGTGCAAGGCTCCTGTGTTAAATCCCCAACCCCACAAAAATAACTAAGACAAAAGGGTTTCTTACCTTCAACTAGCTATTCTAAAACATAATAAGCATTTATCTCAGTTTCATTTGCAAGTGATAGAAAATGCACACCTAGCTTAAACCCAGCTTTTTTGGTAAATGGGTGAAAGGTACATGGGCAGGGCGGGCCTCAGTCATGGCTGGATTTAGAGACTCAGTGTCAGATCTGTTGGATTGGCTGTGATCCTTCTGAAGTTTGAATTCCTCCCCACTTAGACATGATAGCAAGATGGTTTCAGCAGCTTTCCATATTACATCCTCTTTGGTAGAAAAGAGACAGCATCTCTTATAGATAACTTGTGAAAAATGCCTAGATTTCCTTCTGATGGGAACAACTTGGCAAATTCCTTTTGTGAAGTGAACAAGTAGACAAAGCAGTTGGACCATGTTGATTAGGGAAGCTACCTCATATGGCCTCCAAAGGGGATCTCATGCTTTGATTGGTCAGGCTTAGGTCACATGCCCAGATTCAGTGCTATGATTGGCCAGATTTGATTCATGTTTTACCTGTGAAGTCAGAAGTAGGGCCCAATTTCTTAGACTGAATAGTTAGTCCCCCAAAGAAATTCACTATACTTATTAGGAGATGAATGGCCTAAAATTGGCCATCCACAGTGTTATACTGAGTAGTTAAACAAGCACATTTGGATGCTTACTATCTTTTGAACAGTACTAAGCACTTAAATGCTTTACCTCATTTATTTCTCTCACCAACTTAATGAGGTGGCTACAGTTTATATTTAAGTAGTCAAAATTTCAAAACTGAGGTAGCCTGCCCAAAGTCATACAGTTAGAAGGAAGTGGAACAAGGATTTGGGCTGTAGTATTTTATTTGGAATCCTGTGCTCTGAAATCCCATTGTTCTAAATAACAAATAACAACGGCAACAGCTAATACTTGTTGGGTACTTAATGTGCAAAGAGCCCCAGTGCGTTGTGAACAAAGTGCTAAATCCATGCAGAATACAGCAGTTTATCTCCCAAAAGAGGCTTTATATAGATAAAGAAGTGGACACAAAACTTGAGCCTCCCCTTTGGTATGAAGAAAAGAGCAAGACTAGCAAAGTGATTTGAATAGTGGTGGTGACAGTACCAGGTCTTAGCCGTCTGCTACTGAAAACAGCTTGCCTATCAGAATGTCTTTAGACTGAGAAAGGGCCAAGAGGCAGCAATTGATAATACAAAAGAAAACAGGGAGTTGTTTATGCAGCAAAGGCTCAGGAGAGTGGGAGGGACTGAGATTAAGAGCTTCCATGGAGGTTTCAGCCTTGGATAAGAGGGATACCTTTTAAGACAAATGGAAGAAAAAACGGATGGGACAAAGAAAAATAGTAGCTTCTTTGTAAAAGAAAATACTTCTCTTCATATTTGTGTTAAGGTTGCTCAACACTTTACATGAAATCAATAGAGTTGCTCTAATTCTGCTCTGATTCCATCTCCCTCAAGGTCAACCAAGTATTTGGCTGGCTTTACAGAGTGTTTTCAATGCATTTTCATATTCCATTCTGGAATTTTTTATCAAGTTTGCTTGTTTATTTATGAACCTGACTAGGTATGTTAAAGATGTTTTCCTCTACCTGGTGTCTTTATGGTAAATGTCCCCAAAATAACTAGTTCCACAATATCAGGCAATTACATTGTTACATCAATAAAATGTGGAAAAAAAGAGAAAAAAGAAATCCTCTAATAAATAGTTTCACAATATTTTAGAGACTAGTGTATAGCTTGTTTTTTACAGGTAAACATACAAAAGTGTGTTTCCAAGAAAGAATAAGCTAACTAGCTACAGTTTGTAATGTAGATATATTGGCAACTGGAAGTAAAAACCTATTGCTTCATAATTAATTGACTTGGATCTTTTTAAAATTAATTAGTTGAGAAGTACAGCTGGGCAAAGATTGATGTGCAGGAGGTCCCTGGTGCTCCCATCAGAAACCAAGGTCAAGCAAGAGATTATGGCAATTCTACCCTTCAACTGCCTGCTCAGCAGTAAGTCAGCCAACCAATTATTACTGATGGGCTCCCTAATTGTCTTCTCCAGGTTCTGTGGAGTCTTCCAGTAAGTCCACAAACTGTTTTCTAAATATTGACCTAGCTTAATTATAACTATTAACCTGTAGGCATTTTTTAAAATGCATATTATTCAGTGTTCAATACATGCCAGGCACTCCAGTAAGACAAGGACTTTATAATTTTTGCTCACAAGATCCCTATGAATTAGGTGTTCAAGGAAATGGCCTAAGACAATGGTGAAAGCCAAGACTTTCTAAATTTAGGTCTTAGCACTATTTTATTAAATGCTGTGTGACTTTGGGTAAATTTCTTAATCTTTCTACCTCTCAGTTTCCACGTCAGTAAGATGGTGATAATGCTTTTTCATAAGCATGTGTGGATTAAATTGATCAGTCTGCATAATATTTAGAATAAAACAAGGCTGTCACATACTGTCATTGCTTTTCTGCAATGTCACCTGCCAATATGTATATTTCTTAGCTTTTAAAAATTTTATATATGTTAACTGATATAATTGGTCCAAGAATACCATAAGGTAGACAGGACATGAGTTGAATGAGGGTACTGGGGCACAAAGACTGACAGCTTGCCTAATGTCACCTAATTACCAGTGAAGGAACCAGGATTTGCTCTCAGAAGTTCTAGCTTCAAAACTTATGCTTTCAACTACACTCTGCTGTAGCTGCCAGGTTTTCTAGTATTCAGACACACTAAAATGCAATTCCTGGAAGGAACACTGTTTTTTCTGTGACCCTGTCATTACAGGTGCTCTTAGTCTGGAATGCTCTGCTCCCTTGCTCTGTTAAGCCCAAATATTCAACAAAGTCAACTCTTCTGAGAAAACTTTCTTAATGCTCTCATAATAGAATCACTTGCATCTTCCGTTGCAGCACCACAGAATCCCAGGCTTTCCTCTTTTATGGCATACTTATGTGATTCTGTTCATTAAAAAATAAATATTTACAAGGTCACCAGTGCTTTTCCCCGAGTCCCCTTTCCTCACTGAACTTGCATCCTCCTGAAGATAGACTTTAAAACTTTGGAGAAATAAAAGTTTAATTTCCGATGTTCAAAATGACTTTTGAAGAAGATATGAGTTAGTGCAGACAAGAACTGAGTGTGCTGCTTTAACTAGGTGTTTGGAGATGAAACTTGAATATTGGGAAATAGCCAGACATGAAAAGATAAGCAGGGACAGCATTTCAAGGTGAAAGACCAACAAATGCAAAGGCCTTTTCTTGAGATCATGGTTGTTGCATTTAGCCATTCTTTGTTTTATCTCCTTACATAAACTGATTTCTTTAGAGCCAGAGCTATATCCCATATGTCTTTGAATCCCTGTTGTGTTCAGTATATTTCCTGGACAACTCCTGTTGTGTTTCAGTGTATTACTCTTATGGTCAGTTGCCTGGCTAAATTGTTGACGCAGTAAACTGTTATCCAAGGTTTCTTATCCTCTTCTTTTCCTTCTGTTTTCCATCGTGTTGTTATTCTGAAATGAGCTCTGTGTTTTTCTCTCTCTAGTCCCCTTCCTACATTTCTGTTTTCATTTGGAGCTAACTGCCCCCATGTGTACTCTCTTATCCTCTGAGCTCTTCTGTTACCGCAGGCAATTCCATCCTGAGCTGCAGGGTTCTGGCAGTTGATAGGGTCTTGGGATAGGGGATATAAAGCAGATCAGACATCTTTTACCTCCTTTTTCTCCCTACCTTTTTTCATATATCCTGAAAAAGGCTTCCTATTTGGGGTATGACACCAAAGCTGAAAGTATACCCAGGTATATTTTTTGGCAAATGAACGGCAGTTGGTTTTCTTTTTTAGCTGTTATGGGAGCTGGTTTTGGAAGAGGGGCCACCTTCATGTTTGCTGCTCACCCAGGGAGAAATTTATTGCTTGATTGCTCTTAGAGATTGAAGTTAGAGAAGTTACAAAAAGCAAAAAGGAATGGCCTATTTTAATAGTTAACTATAAAGGATTTCTACAGATTCTTTTCTTCCATCTGATACAGAAAAGAAGCAAAGCCTGGGCCTTTGTTTTGCAAGGCAGCTTTCATCTGCTCCCCAGGAGTTTATACTGCTATTCAGGAGGAAAAGATAACTGAGGCTGAGCTCAGACCTCCCCTGGTGCCTTAAAGGCCATCTCTTTTAGTGGCTAATTCACTGAACCTACAAATCAGAATTGAATCAGCTCCCCACCACCCAACACCTTTTTTTTGATTCTTGTCTTTCAGTGAGTGGGTTCTACCTGTAAAGTGTTTGAAATCAATTTTGAAAATAAGATTATTATATCAGATTAACACTAGATTTTTTCTTGCCTGTGATCTTTCTTGAGATGCCAGCCAAGGTGACCTAATTCCCCTGCCCTTCTTCCCAGACACTACAGGGATTTCTGTACAGCCACCTTCATTTCACAGTTACAAATACAACTCAGCTCAATGACCTTTTGTTGCAAAAGGAAACCTGGGGCTCTTTCAGAAGCTATTTTTCACTGTTTGCTTTAGAACTTGTGAAATGCCTTTAATTATTCTGATATAAAAAAAGATCATGGTGTCCAGATGTCTTAATCTGCAGGATATATTCTGGGAATCCAAAGGTAGAAAGACAATAAGTGGAATGCATTTGGGCTCTGAAGTCTTACTACCTGGGTCAGATACCTGCACCAACACTTCTACCTGGGTCATCTTTGGAAAGTTGTTTAATGCCTCTTCAACTGTTTTTTCCTATTAAATGAAAATAATGGCTGTAGAGGGCTGGGGAGGAGTATATGAGTTAATGCATATAAAGCACTAAATCTAGTGTCAAACTCAATATAGACACTCAATAAAAGGTGGCAATTTTAATATTTTAACTAGTTCCTTATCTAGCAAAGGGCGTGTTGTCACTGAGGAGAAAAGTATACCATCCTTAAAAAACCCTGGTGTAACATACAACGCCTAGGACTGTACTTACTGATGTTCACTGTATTGGTCAGAGAATGTGTAATTTCTAATGTGGAGAAAAAGCTAGGTCTCACTTAGACAATGGGATAATTACCAGGAAGCAGTTGAGAGCATGGGTTCTGGAGACAATGTTCAAATTTGAGTTTGTGTCTCCTTGCTTATTAGCTATCTGACCATGGACGATTTACATTAATTTCTATGTGCATCAGTTTTCTCATATTTCAAGCGAGAACAAGAATAATATTTCCCCATAGAATCGTTAGCATTAAATGACAAAATACACACAGGTACCAGCTCACAGTATAAGCTCAAGGCCTCAAAAGAATGGTAGATTTTATTATTACTAACAAAGGTTAATTTCAAATTCATCTGGTCTTTGTAAAAATTTTTTTGACTCTTAGTAGTTTTGGGTACAACAGGTTTGTCCTCATCAAGTCACTTTTAAGCCAAGCATCGTGGTGCACACCTATAATCCCAGGGACTCAGTAGGTTGAGACAGGAGGATTTCAAGTTTGAGGTCCACCTAAGCAATTTAGGGAGACTCTGTCTCAAAATAGAGAAACCTGGGGCTATCACTCGATGGCAAAGTGCCCCTGGGTTCAATGCCCAGTACCACGAAAAGCATTCTTTTGTTAAATTGCTTGTTGAGAAATAAATTGACAGTTGGAAGAGGCTTTTGAAGTTTTTCAATAGAAATTTGATTTTTTTAAAATTTTAAAGCCCAAGTGGCTTAGTATTATGAAAATTTGACTTGTTCTTAAAATGGACCTCAATATTGATGCCCTCATTTAAATCATGTACAGGGGGAGACTAGAAGTTGGATTAATATGTCTTGCTGGTTAGAGCAGATAACCAGGCATCACAAGCTGCAAATTTGTTTCTGCTTCTCACCTCACCTCACTTAACCTGCTTTACTCAACTTCCAAATTAGGATAATAGCATATTTCTACCCACACAGGAATGTTGGGTAGCTTAGTTAATTGATGTTTGCAAAATGCTGAGAGATAAAAGGAACTATGGAAATATAAGACATATTAAAGAACAAAGTGAAATATTCAAAATGATGGAAGTTGCAATAGAACTAGATAGATTAGGTAACAGAACCTGGAAGACAAAGTTGGGGTAACACTAAATTGTAATATTGATTCTGGGTTTTGAAGAGCCCATTCAAAAGAGTCTCTCTTTTGATATGTAACAGTTAATTTCTGAATGTTGTAACCCCTTTTCCAAATGAACACTGGCCTTCAAAGTGGGAAGTGATTATCTCTATCAAAGTGGATTCTTCCCCTTACAGTTTTCTGAATTAATGTGACCCCTGTGACTCTAATCCTTGTGGCATTTATCCTAGATTTCAAAGATCAGACACTGTAGTAGATGAAAAATTTTAAGAAATTTTTAAAAAATTAACTTAACCAATGTGACTTTTTTTCCCCTTCTTTTTCCTGTTTTATCATTAGATCTAATACCTATGCCTGAGCCATCTGGTGTGACAGAGATAATAGTTGAAATACTTTCCCTTGCAGTCTTTAGAAATGCCCCCTAGAGGCAAATAAGCATTTGGCAGAACCAGTAAATAGAAATAATAAAAGGACATTTCCTGCTTGTTCTTTTTCAGGTGGTTTGTGGAGGAGTCAGAGGGAGGGGGAGGCACACTTGCTGTCTACTTGGCAGATTTATGAAGTCATTTCAGGTGGGACACGCATTTTCAAAGCCTGGAAGAATTTGATGTCATTTTTATTCTATAGCAAATAATGTAATAGCATGTTGATATTCAACGGTGTGCGTTGCTGACCTTGGGCAGTTTAAAAAATTCACAAAAATTGTCCTTCACACTAAACTGCATTTACTTACTGACTCCAAGTTCTTGGAGGAATCCCAGTTTGTCCATCTTTCTTACTGCCCTTCTCAACGTCCTTTACTGATTAATGATATCCTAAAATGTAAGACTTTTGAGAAGCTATGGGCTGAGGTCTGAGAAACAATACATTCTACCCACTGAAAAATATAGGTTTGATTGACATGGGAAATGAGTGTCTTTTTCCAGAGTCACAAAATAGCATCTGATGACATTTTGTAGTTTACATGTTGTTGTGTGTTATACATTATATGTTGACCATATCCCATTAGTCATTTGTGTAATTTCTTAGCATTATTATAGATCATACTAAACCCAGATGAATCAAAAGGAGATACTTGGGCTTTTTGTTTCCTTGGATATCACATAGAAAATCAGGGATGAGCTGAAAAATTAAAGCCAATTGACTTTTCGTCAAAATTTCCCCAGGTGAATGACAGAGAGGGCACTGGAGGGACACAGGAAATTATTAGGAAGGAAGGGTTTCTGTTTTGCCTTATTTCCCTTGAACAGGGTATAACATCTTGAATTTGCTTTTTAAGTCTACTCTGGTAAAAGCGTCTGCCAAGTTCATGCACACAAGATCTTAAGTTTGCCACAGAGTCCAGTCATTTCCAATTTTTTAAAACAATAAGCTATAAATAACACAAACAATGACAGGATTGTGTTTGTTTCCTCCTGACGTACCCTGGCTGAGGGCCTTGATTATAATCCTTTAGGTGGAAAGCAGGAATTCTGTCTGAGCTGCAGCGTGATCCATAACCACCCCCCCTCCCCCCAAAAAAGGCAGCTTGCCTGAAGCAGGCCTCCTAGCCAGGCACTCAGTGTGGGGCTTCTGAGTTATTTATTGTGTAAGAGGGCTCCTGACTTTGAGCACAGGGAATGTGGTTCCACAGGCAGACAGACTTAAAATAGATGCCCGCCTCTCTCCTTTCACCCTACTTATGTACAACCCAATTACCTATCCTTCCACACCTACCACCCCCAAGAAATACATTTTTTTCTTTCTCCTAGTGGCAGGGGACAATAACACTTAATTTGTGCTTATTAGGAGTTATTCTCAGGATGGTTCACTTCCTCAGGGGAAGACTTGTGTAATGGGCAATGCAGAATCACATTCATAAATTCATCGTGATTCATCTCAGTACTATTACAAATGGCAGGCCCTCAGAAATTAGCATTGCATTTAAGTATAGCCACATATCTGGAGGATCGCTTCTGGGCATGCTGCATGGCTCATGGTTTTTCTGTTTCCAAAGTGTGTTTCTTAATGATTCATTAATTACAGGCTTTTATCTGAACCAGTTGGCCCATCATTAATGGGTACAAGCTTCACCCAGCCAACTTAAGGTAACTCTTGTTTGACACTGATTCCTTGGGTAAAGACTGCATGGCGTAGAATCTGACTGCCTTCTTCCCTTTCTACTTTTCAGCCTATGCATTCGTCTGTCTCTGTCTCTAATGGGAGGTTTCCTGGCCTGAGCAAAAAAGGGTGATCTTAATTGATCTCTAGGGACTCTTGAAGGAAAAATTACATCATGTAATCAATGGCATTATGTCGCTTTTCATTTGCCTTGTATAATGTATGTGCTTAGCAAGTATTTGATTTTGTATGACTTTGTTATTTTTTTAAAAATCACATTGGAAAGTGTAAGGAGTACTGAAGAAAAGGAAATTGAGAAGTTTGCATTTATTCCCTATTTTTAGACAGAAAAGCTTCATATCATTTGGGATCTGGGGCAACAACTTAGGCAAAGGTGGACATCTTTTTCCACTCTAACCCCCATCTGTTCAGTTCAATATGGCTCCAAACTATCTGTTGAGCATCTCTTATAGACCATGCTATGCACTGTGCTGCTTATCAATAATACAAATCAGATACCTGAGGATTCCACAGTCTTAAGAACCAGTCACAAAAATATACCATTTGAATATGCCAGGTGTGCTTCTAGAAGTCCTTCCTAGAGCTGCTGAGGCCGTAGTTTGATCTTGAATGTGAAATTAGTCAAGCAAAAAATAGCTTTTGCCCTGTGAGCTATTTGACCTACTTTTCAGACATTATTGAATCACCAGTGCTTAAAAGTAAAGGTTGATTTTTACTTCTCAGTATTTTATTCTGGCAGCTTCATTGAGCAAGCAGATCTCAAAGATAAAGGGGTCCCTTAAAGAAAAGTATGTTTACTGACCACTAAACTCAGATCTATTGCAATGTAAATTCAGTATTATTCAAGAAGAATGCCCATGGATTCAGGGCTGTCTTTAGGGTCCCACCTGAACTTTATCCAGCAAGGTTTCTTTGCATTCAGAGTACAAGAGTCTGTACTGGGGTGACACTTTTTTTTTTAATAAAGGGCCAAATGGTAAATATTTTAGGTTTTGCCGGCTGAATGGTCTCTGTTGGATTTACACAACTGTTATAGTTTGAGAATCCCTAGCTAAAAGACAACACAAATATATATGCATGACTTTGTTCTAATAAAACTTTATAAAAACAAGAGGGCTGGATTTGGGCCCTGGGTCATATATTGCTAATGTTATTGCATTTCTTGCAGTTGAAAAGCATTTTAAATTTTAAAGTAAATGGCAGAACTTCAGATATTGAATATTCAAATCAAGATTCTAAGCTAATTTTTATTTCTTCTCATTCAATACCTAATTTACATAAAATGCCATGCAAAGGAAGAAATGAAAAAAATGAAAGTTGGTGTTTGCCCTAAGCTTACAATTGAGTAGGAAGACACATTTTACATGTGAGAGACAAGCATACTTGCTCTTGGTTAGAAAGTAGCAAGTCAGGGTATAGAATCATGTCAGGTTTCTTTGCCCCACTACAGCACTTGGAATGGGTGAAGATATTCGGGTCAGAATGGAGTCTGCGAGGAAAAAGAAAGGATATATGAATCTAACACCTGGGCTCTCTACTTTAGCCACCTGCTAGAAATAACTGAAAAGAGAAATTGAGGCTGTTTTCTTAACAATGCCCAGAGTCATATTGTGTGGTTCAATGCTAGCAAGAGAATTGCCCAACTTTCCTTCCTGGAATTCACTGTTAGTTGTATAGGTTTAGTAGGTACCTTTCAACCTTCAAAAGAGTTTTGTTGTTATTTGGAAAGGAATCTTATCTTTTCAGATTTTCATAATATTTACAGATAAGAAAAACAGACATTACTGCTAAAGCTAAAGAAGTCATTGGGGAAATTATGTATTTTGATCTAAATTCAAATGATAAATGTATTACAACTGCCCAATCCAACCATCTTTTTAATGATTGCATTCTTATTGATATTGCTGTGGAATTTGATAGTACTGTTTGCCACTTCTTCCTGGAAAATTCTCAGATTCTATGTTAAAATTTTCTTCTGAAATGGAGTCATTTCCCAAGGAACAGTCCCAAGCCCTTTAACTTCTGTATTCTTTATCATCTCTTCCTGTCCTTACCTGTTTTCAGGGCTTTAACTCTTAACTTCTAACTGAAAAAAGGGGAAAAAGGGAAGAAGAGGTATTGTTTATTGAAGTGTGTTGGTAAGGATCCAGAGATAGAAAACACAAGTACTTCCCTCAATGATTTCATAGTCAAAAAGGGAGAGACTGGGTAGAGGAAAAAGAACAGAAGTGAGAAAAGAGAAGAGAAATGGATTAGGAATTCACAGATACTGGCTGGTGTACACTCAGGGAGAAAAGGTGAGTGCCTTTCAGATTCTGGGGTGTGTAAGGTGGTTACAAAAGTTTTCCAAGGAGGGATAACTATTATTGCATATAGAATTCTGAATATGTTTATCTGGGTGAAGAGGGGCAGCTTGGACCCCCTAAGACTGATATGCTCTTCCTTGGTAATTATAGACCATAGTAATTCACACTGACTTATTAGTTGATTTTCCTATTGTCTTCCTACCTAGTGAAGAAGCTTCTGGAAGACATCAGTGTTCATCATTTTGTCTTTAGCACCTGAGTAATGTCTGGTGCTTGAATAGGGGCTCAGTAATATTTACCAAAGGATAAAAGTGGTTATTCTCACATTAGTACCATGAAAATGAGTCTCAGCAATTGAAATTTATGCTGGATGTGATGATGTACATCTGTAATCCAGCAACTGGAGAGTTTGAGGCAGGAGGATTGCAAATTTGAGGCCAGTTTCAGCAACTTTGTGAAATCCTGTCTCAAAATTAAGAAAATAATAAAAAGCTCTAGGGATGTAGCTCAGTGGTTAAGTGACTCTGGATTCAATCCCCAGTACAAAATAAAAACAACAAGTATTTACTTATAACTAAATATTTAGCACTGGGAGATGTGGACATTTAGACACAGGCAAACATGAGTCATTTGCTTTTTGCTTCAGTTTACTTAGACATAACAGATTCTACCCTCATTTCTGAACTTCAATCCCACATCTCCAATTTCTTGGATATTCTCCCTGAATGTGCTTCCTCACATTCAGAATGATCAAAATAGAACTCGTCATCTTTCCCTGGATGGAGAAGTTTCTTTCTCCTAGTTTCTCCTTTGAGTCTTAGACTATAGAATGTCAGAGTAAATTAAATAAAATCATGGAAGGCAGGGAGCATTTGGCTCATGGAATTTTAGAAAATTTTGGCACATGGCATTTCCCTTGCCAGGATAATTAGCTCTCACATCTGAATAAACCTTATAGAGCAGCACCATTCAATAGATATAAAATGTGAGCCACAAATGTAATCCACATTATGAAGTTTTACATTTTCCTGATCATATTAAGAAAAGCTTAAAAGAAAAATTTCAGCAAATATATGAAGAAATGTTCAAAATTTCTAGCAATTGGAGAAATGCAAATCAAAACTACTCCAAGATTTCATCTCACTCCAGTCAGAATGGCAGTTATCAACAATATAAAAAACAATAAGTGCTGGTGAGGATGTGGGGAAAAAGGCACACTCAAACATTACTGGTGGGACTGCAAATTGGTGCAACCATTCTGAAAAGTAGTATGGAGATTCCTTAGAAACTTGGAATGGAACCACCATTTGACCCAGCTATCCCACTCCTCAGCCTATACCCTAGAGACTTAAAAATGGCATACTACAGTAACTCAGCCACTTCAATGTTTATAGCGGCACAATTCATAATTGCTAAACTGTGGAAGCAACCTAGATGCCCTTCAATAGATGAATGGATAAAAAAACTGGTATACACACACAATAGAATATTAGTCAGCAATAAAAAGTAAAATTATGCCATTTGTAGGTAAATGGATGGAATTGGAGAGCATTTTACTAAATGAAGTAAGCCAATTCCAAAAAACCAAAGGCCAAATGTTTTCTGATTAGTGGATGCTGATACATAATGGGGGTGGGGGTGAGAAGCATGGGAGAAATGGAGGAACTTTGGATAGGGCAAAGAGGAGGTAGGAGAAGGGAAGGGGCATGGGGTAGCAAAAATGGTGAAATGAGATGCACATGACTACCCTAGGTACATGTATGAAGACAAGAATGGTGCGACTATCCTGTTTACAACCAGAGAAATGGAAAATTGTGCTCCATATGTGTACTATGACTTGAAATGCATTTTTTTGTTTTAAAAAATAAAGAAAAAGAAATTAACTTTAATAAGAAATCTTATTTGGCTCAATATATCTGAAATATTTTAAAACAATCATTCAAGATGTTTCACTTTTTATGCTGTATTTGAAACACTATTTTACACTTTACAACACATCTTCATTTGAGTTCACCACATTTCAACCACTTGATAGCTACAAATGGCTAGTAAATATTATATTGAATAATGTAGTTCTAGAGTGTCTTTAACAAAGATTTATAAGCTATAAAATATTAAATTCCAAAATCTGCTCTAACCATTTGTACTCCTTTCTGGCCCTTCTCAATCTGACAGTTTTACTACTCAAATTCAACAGATTGGGAGGCTGGGGGAAGTCAGGCAGGAGGGTCAACAGCAAGGCTAAAGAGGAAAGTTTATCAGGAAAAAGATCAATGTTGCAATTATAACCCTTGGTCTGGGTGCATTTGTAATCTGAAAAATCTCAAATGCGTTTGATCAACATGTTTACAGGTGACATGTTTTCAGGAATGGTGTGTGTTTACAAGAGTGCTGCAGCTGACACCAAGATCTGGAGAACATTTGTTTAACCGAAGACTTCCAACTCAGGTGGGAATGGAAGCCATGGCGAATCAGTGTTCCAGTTTGTTTAGCTTGGAGATGCTCTTCAGGGATGGATTGAAAAGACAGGGGGAAGTAAAACCTTTTCTGCTTATTTTTCCTGCTTCTTCCATTTAACTATGTATGGTTATTAACAAGTATACCAACAGAATATTCATCTTCTGCCTCAGTCTTTGAGGCATTCTTTGTCTCCTAAATCTGAATCTAGAAAGGTCTTTGAGTCTTTCTACTGCAATTGATACCTAGTCCTATAAATTCTTTATTCATAGAGTTCTATTTTATTCTTAACCCATCATGTCCCATAGCCCATATATAGAAAAACCTATTAAAAACTAATTGAGCAGTTTTAAAATGTCCTATAAGTTTTATAGGCTTTTTAAAAATAATTTTAGTTGATAGATATTTTATTCAGTTATTTATATGTGGTGCTGAGGATCGAACCCAGTGCCTCACGCATGCTAAGCAAGCACTCTACCACTGAGTAGGTGCCCTATATATAAGGCAGCAGGACATCATGGGTTTAATGTAGCTTCTGTGGTCCCTAGCTCTATCACTTCATAGACTGATGAGTACAATGATTCTCAAAAGTACTATCTTTTTTGGTACCAGGAATTGAACTCAGGGGTACTTGACCACTGAGCCACATCCCCAGCCCTATGTTGCGTTTTATGTAGAGACAGGGCCTCATTGAGTTGCTTAGTGCCTTGCCGTTGCTGAGGCTGGCTTTGAACTCGCTATTCTCCTGTCTCAGCCTATCAAAGTGCTGGGATTACAGGCTTGTGCCACTGTGCCTGGCTCTGATGTTACTATTGAGACTTTCTGCTTCCCATCCCCTTTCACCATCAAATTCATCTTTCCAAGACACTACTTTGTCTTGGAAAGACACCTCCCTCCTTCAAATTCATCTCTACCTAATTACAACAAGAATGAAACTCTACAACTCTATTTATAAATGAACAAATATAAATTGAATTATAGTATGTTACTTATCTAGAACCACACCATTTAAAAATGGGAGAACCAAATTTAAGTCCAGGCTTCCTGATTCTTCGTCTTGGAAGCTCTGTTACGCATCCTGCCAGTAGCATAATGTCCAGACTCTTGAAACTTTATTCCAGGCTCTGTCCAATTTAAATCCCATCTGTCATGTCAGTCTTCTCTCAACTTCCGTACCCAAACCTGCCAACACATCATCCCTTAAAGAGCCATTCACTCAGTCATTGTACAAATTTATTGGGCACATCATGTGTAAGACATCCTATTAGATGCCTACTTTGATAAGCTGTGTGGTGAACTGTGTGGATACTGGCAAGGTAGGTGGAGGACAAAAGCACTGACAATGTTGAAAATAAGGTCAGCACTCAGACTGAATTCATCCAACCGGGTGAAACAGACAGCTTTTGAGTAAAAGTGTGAGATGGTGAATCTGGCAGAATGTGCAGAGTACAGTAATGTCATCAGGGCTGGGAGCAGTTCTGTAACTGCAAAGATGGTAATTCATGGGAAGAAAAAAGCCTAAAGATATATATTTTTGGTTTGGCTCACATGCTGGCCCTGTGTGTGTGTTTGATTAATACGAATTGCTAATGTTTACAAATTAAGTTGAGAAAAATCAATATTTTAAAATTCTCCATAAAAGTTAGGTAATCTGACAAAATAAAACACGCATTCTCATGTGGCAGGAATCTGCAGGGATTGCTGGGAGGCTGAGTAATTTAGGGCATGCTCTTGCTAGCCACATTGACCTTATATGTCACTTGCCTGACACTTGAGTCATCAATACTCAGATTCCTTCACTAGAACTACTGATAATGAAGAGTGAGCAAAAAAGCATTATTAGAAATATCAGTAATAGTTTAAGGGGAAAAAATGAGAAGCAATAGTAATATGATTTGCAAATACTTATGATACCCTTTGTGACACCACTTGGGCGAACTTACAGCTGGTTGGGTTCAACAGATCTTCCCTGCATGAGTACTCCCTTTGCCCTTCACTTCTTTCTGAATTGCTTTCTTTTTTGGGGAGGTACTAGGGATTGAACTCAGGGGCACTTAGCCACTGAGCCACATCCCCAGCCTTATTTTGTATTTTATTTAGAGACAGGGTCTCACCGTGTTGTTTAGCGCCTCGCTGTTGCTGAGGCTGGCTTTGAACTCAATCTTCTTGCCTCAGCCTCCCAAGTTGCTGGGATTACAGGTGTGAGCCACCATGCCTGGCTTCTGCATTGCTTTCTAATGATTTTCTTATGTCTATTCTTTCTAGATTACTTTATAGATGGTGTTTCTTTAGCTACCCCATCTAAAAGAAAACTAAGCTAAAACAAATTAGAGATGATTTGTAATTAAATGCAATATATAAAATGTTATATGTATTCAAAAAATTTTTGAGTGTTTGTAGGAAAACAGTTTTCTGGGAAAGGAAATCTTGATGCTGAAGCCTTGAAACTCAGAGCCATAAAGAGATTAACTACATATAGAAGTAAAACATTTTTATGGCAAATGATATTGCAAACAAAAAAAAGCTGGAAACCGAATGATTCATTGGAAGGTTTTTTTTTCAGTGCATATGACAGATAAAGGGTCACTTCATGAATATAGAAAGAGTACCTATAAATTGATAAGTGATGAAATATTTAAAATACTGGCAAGTACGAATTCACAGAAGATACCTGACTATTCAGTAAACATAAAAGCTGTTAAATTTTAGTGACAGTCAGGAAAAGGTGAAGTAAAACAAGAATTAAACTTAAAAATTTGAATTTAAAAATCACATTTGCTCTTCAAGTTTCAAAAGTTAAAAAAAATAACATGGTATCTAAGTGCTGGTGAGGATCCATGAAATAAATGCTTTTATTCATTGCTGATGGAACCATAAATTGCTACAGCCTTTTGAAGATAATGTGGCAATATGTACTCAAGCATAAGTGAACATACATTTGGCCCAGCAATTCCTGTTTTAATACTTTATAAAAATGAAAACATTGGTGCATAAAGATATGTTTTCTATAGCCTCATATGAAGTGGTAAAGCATTGGAAATAACAAGCATCTATCAGGGTAGGAATAGTATTATTTTACTATTAAAACTATGTATGTTTCTACTGTGGTATGTTATATAATATCAGCTGAGAAATAGAAGCTGAGGGAAATAAATGACAATGATATAATTACAAAAACAAATGGTAAACTCATGTTTATTATGTCTACATATGTGGAACATGGTAAACATGGAATAACATGGAAAGACATGGAGAGAAATGCACCACTTTGTTAAAATGGAAGTGGTGAAAATTGGTGGATGTTATTTCAATTATTTGAAAATATTTCTACCTTTATATATAAGTATGTACTCCTTTATCAAAAATGGAGGAAAAATCTTAAAAAGTCACTTTATGCTCATGTAGAGTTTCCTTGTAAAGCCTCATAAAACAAGTATTTTAGATAGAAATGCCTCAAATTTGCCACCTACAATAAGCCTGTTAGTAATCCTTCATGCAGTACTTTTCACTTCAATGTTATCAAACACCTTAGGAATACCATCTGGCAACTCACATAAGGAAACATGTGCAGAGATGGCATCCCAAGGAGCTGAGGCTCCTCATTGTGGTCATCCAAAGTCATGGCTGATCTCACCTGTTCCTCAGATTCTGCTGTCTAAGGGCTTCTCAGCACTAGTTTTGATGTTGCTGCTACCTATCAACCAGAACTGCAATTTAAATGATACTTGTTTACCCTATATGGTATACCCAAAACAGCATGTATTTGAGTGTGAGTCACATTTATTACTATGTGACCTGGAACACAGTAACCTAACCTTCTCCTTCCCCTTGATTCTTCTGTTCTACTGATCTGATTTTCATGAGACACTCCTCCCCACCTTTCTTTTCCTTTTTATTCTTTAGCTTCCACATACGAGGGAGAAAACAATCCTTGAACTTCTGATTTTGGCTTATTTTACTTAACGTAATGTTTAAGTTCTATGTATCTTCCTGAAAATTCCATAATTTTTTAATAAAACTCCATTGTGTATATATACACATTTTCTTTATCAATTCATCTGTTGATGGACACCTAGGCTGGTTCCATAGTTAGGCTATTGTGAATTGTGCTGCTATAAATATGGATATACATGTATTACTATAGTATTGGACATTATCTTGATAGTTTCATTATGAATAAGTGAAATCTGATCTCAGCTTTCAGGGCCTTCTCCATACTTCTGCATTTATATTTATACTTATATCCAATATTTTGATTTAAAATGCTTATTGCTCTTATTTGTGCTTCATCCTCCATTCATTTGATTTGAATGTATGACTGAATGGAAGATACCAATTTGGTTTAACCTGGAAAACAGTGACCCTAATCTTCTACCCATTTGCTCGTTATCTCTGAAGCAATGGCACCAGGAACATCTCTATTGGTTAGCTAGCTCTCCCAAAATTCATGGTACATAATGCATCTTATCAGTTGTCATTTTCCCCCCATTCTAGTCAACTGTCTCTCAGAAGTTGTTCTTACATTATGTTCACCTTAAGCTTTCTTAGAAGGACCTAGTTCTTCTAAACCCCCTTTTACCTGTATATTGCACATAAAAATTTGGCAGGTTCCTAACATACCATGTATTTTGGGTTACACAGAAAGTACTAAAGTGGAGGTGATCATAAACCAATGTTTAATAGAGCCCAGAAAATATCAAGTTCTCACTTATCCATCTATCTGATATTTATTAAGCACATAATTCAGTGCTAGCCCCAGGAATAGATGTCAGGGAATTAATAGAGGCAAGAATGACAAACTTGCTTTCTTCTGTTGTGTAGTTTTTAGTAAGATAAAAACTGGTTGACATTAAATAAATAAATTATATGATTTTAGTATTAAGTGCTATGAAGAAAACTAGAAAGTGTCTGAAAATAAGAATGTCTTGCAGCCAGGAGATAAAAATGCTTGAGTGTGGTCAGGTGAAGTGGTATGTGCCTGTAATTCTTGTTTTTCAGGAGGTTGAGGCAGAAGGATCAAGTGCAAGTTCAAGGTCAGTTTGGGCAACTTAGTGAGATCCTGTCTCAAATCAATTAGGGGTGTAGCTCAGTAGCAGAATGCCCCCATATTTAATCCCTAGGACTACAAAACCAAACAAAATACCTTGAATGTGTGGTTAAATTAGAAGTCTGAAAAAAAAGGTCAGCAAGATTAGGGGAAGTAATGAGATCTCAGGTGACTGAAGGTTACAGCAGGATATAGTGACATGGGCTAAATGCAAAGGAATGACTACCCTTAGTCTCTCTTCCAGCTTCTATCTGGGAAGAAATTTCTCTCAGGATCTTGGCCAACAGGTTGAGTGAGAAAAATGGCTGTTTCTAATGGAAGAAAAACTATAGGAAGAGCAGGATTTTCTTTCCAAATTGTTCAGGATTTACTATATATTGGGTAGTTTTAATAATTTCCTTAATTTCAAAGAAAGTGGATCAAAGGTCAGATATGATTGAACTAATGTAAAAACAATTCCTTCCTCTGGGGGTGTCACAATGAAGCCCCTTATAAATTCTTCACACAGGTTACAGACTTCAGCACAATGCTTGGGCAGATGATTAAAATACAGCAACAAATTAGGTGCAATTAAGTGTTTTCAACTCTCCCACATACCTGAAACTAAAGCTGTGAAAAAAGGGCGTATCTCAGGTAATTAATTGCCAAGAAATATTTAATAACCTTTCCTCTGCTACATTTAACATGAGGCATGAGTGCTTCGTTCCAACTTAATCATGAAGTTCCCTGGAGCCATAGGCATGTTACTGCAGCACACTAAAGGAAAAACCCCAAACGCAGAGCTTATTTAATTTGCAACTCTTGCCACACCACTTCACATCTGAATTCTTTATCCTTTGGGCACACATAATATAACTACATGCATTGTAGTAACATCCACTTTACAGGTAGAACTTTCATCTACCCCCAGTTTCCTCTTTGTAAAACTGTTTGGCTGACTGTCTCACAATGACAGTAACTGAGCTTTTCTCTTTGTAGCCTCTTTGTAGTTAAGGACCCTGCTGAATTCAGAAAGATTTTATGCCATCATTTTGCTCTAATAACAGAGCAGAAACCCCTTTAATGTTAATATTGTCTAGAGAAGGACATTGTTTTAAGAGCACAGATGCTACTTGACAGCACGGAGTGATGTCCTAATACACTCATCCTTAGTTGAGAATACCATGAGTTGAAAATGCATTTAATACACTTATCATACCTTAGCTATGCCTCTGTGTGTGTGTGTGTGTGTGTGTGTGTGTGTGGTGTGCCTTTGTTTTTTGGTGGTGCTGGGGAGTCCAATCCAGGACCTCACACATGCTAAACACACATTCTACCACTGAGCTACTCCCCCAGCCCAAGCCAAACCTACTTTTAACATCCTCAGAACACTTACATTAGTCTACAGTGGGCCAAAATCTTTTAATACAAAGCCTATTGTATAGTTGAATATTAAACACATCATATAATTTACTAAATATTGCACTGACTTGAAAACAGTAGTAGTATAGGCTTGCTTTCACATAATTGTGAAGTTGAATAATCACAAAGAAGGGACCATCTGTATTGACTGTTGAAGCAAAGGTACCTGTCAGCTTTTAAAATGTGTGATGCACTGCGCCAGCTTCCTCCCCCAGGGCCTTTCCATCTTTTGAGCATATTTACAACAGGAGGTAATGAGAGGAAAGTCTATCTTTTAAAAAGTTATCCAAAAATGTAACAGATGGGATGGTGAATGTCAATTATTGTTGTCAAAATTTGCAAAGGCAGATCTCATTTTGATTTCCTTTGCTAGATGACAGTGGAAATGGGTGTGATATTTGCATTTGAAGAAGTATTTGCTGAGCCAGTTGGATCAAGGCTGAAGAATTGGCTAGGAAGGGGTTTACTTGACCAATTTCTGACAGAAAGAAGGTTAATGTCAAGTTTCAAAGAAAACTTTTATAATTTAGTTTAGGTCTGGGGAAAAACTCATATATATGTATTGCTTTAAAAACTGGGGGGGGGGGGGGGGGGTATTTTGTACCTTAGGATAAATTGGATTTCTCCATCTTACTGCATTTGTGTTTAACTCCAAGAGCTATTTGTTAACTATTTGGCTTGAAAATATAGCAAATACAGTCAGATTGTATATGTTTTATACCAGCACAGCTGTTTAGAATGTGAAAAATTCACGTACTTCTCTAGTGTTTTGTTTAACTCCATTTGCTAGTTTTTCAGACTGTTTTGCACACCTGCTGTTTTTCTAGCTTGTACACACTGAGAGCCCTCCCCTCTGTTCCAACACAAATTCCCACTGGGACATAGATTTATTATTCAGCTTGATTTCACATGATTGTCCTCAGGACCACTCTGTTGTGTGTGTGTGTTTCCCCTCTGATGTTAGCCAGGGACTGATTCTTGTGTTTGAAAATACTTCAGCCATGAACAATCTGAGTTCTCCAGGAACGATACCCTTCTTCATTTCTCCAAAAAAATATCTGGGTAAATTCAGGGGGAATGATCACTAGCTCAGAGCAGAGTATTTCAGAAGGTTAAATTTGCCATCAATATCCATTTCCCAAGGCAGTGGAACAGTTGTTTGTGTTTATGGGGAAAAGAGCTCTGCCAGGCAGCATTTAAAGGCTCAGTCAAGTGTGCATGAAAAGGGGCTTGTAGGAGGGTTATTTATAAGAGGGCAGGATCGTTCTTTGTTATTAAGACTTGAAATATTCTTGAACTCTTGACTTCTACCAAAGAAGCCCAGTCCATGGGGGTAGAAGGAAACTCCCTGGAGCTTTGGAGGGTTCTCAATGGATACAATTTTACAGTGTCCAATTTTCAGTTTCAGAGACCAGTAAGCAGTCATGTTGACTTTAGTTCATGCTTGGGCTGGCCCCTCCTCTGGAGTCATTGATTCCAAAATCTTGAGTGGTTTACAATTGACTAGAGAATTTCTTCAAAAGTATAGATTCTTTGACCCTCCTCCCCCAGAAATTTCAAGTTTGGCTGGTTTGGAATAAGACTCAGAAATTTATAATACAAACAAAAAAGATAAATCCCCAGGTGACTAACGCTTTGCACAGCCAGATTGGCAAGGCCATCGCTCTTGTCACACTAACCAGCTTGTTTTAGGATTGAACCTTGACCTCAGCCTCATTAGCACCACTCTGGATTCTGTAGCTAACTGGTTGCATTTGGGAATATGTAACCTTGTCTCTGATCTTGTTAGAAGGCATCAATATGAGGAAAAAAACCCTTAGATTTGCTGGAATAGCTAGATGTGTGATTTTAATATTGCCCTTTAGTTCCCCCTATACAATTTCAAAAAGTGTTTTAATCTTCAAGAGAATATCTACGTTTCAGTGGAGAAAAAAAGACCTAGTTAAATGAGTGCAAAATCGTCTCCCTAAATCACTTCACACATTTTAATGACCTTCTTGAAAAATCTGAATTTGAATGTTTTTCAAAAATTACACATCTTATGATTTACCACAACTGATAGAAATATTCTGATTATCTTTAAAAAAATGTCCCTGTGTTAGTAAGCAGTAATCGGTCCTGAACAAAGACTGCGTGTGTGTGCGCGTGCATGCACGTAAATACAGTCATTAAACTTTTTTTCCCCCAAAGGCAGGCAGACTTGATCCAACTGGGAGGTCATCTCATTGTCTGAGATGCATGTTTCTATATTCCAGGCTTGCTTTTGCACCTTTTCTAGCCATTATTAATGGAGAAAAATCGAATAAGTCAGTTTGTACTGAGATGAGGCTTAAGAAAAAAGGATAAGGGGCCTGGGGGGTGGGGACGTCAAAAGTTTATTCCTTATAGAAGGTAAAAGATTTTAATGGGTCAGTAAATTTAAGTCTACCTGGAACATATTAACTAAAATGGTTTACTGAGTAATCTCTCTCAAGGATGAGGACCACAGTAGAAATTCTAAAAGGAATTTGGGAGCTCCAGAAAGCTTTATGCTCAGTGAAGCTGAGAAAAGCCCCAGGCTGCTGATGGAAGTAATGCATGCTGATTACCATCACTGCAAAAAGAGATAAGGAAGTGTTCCTAGGGCTGTGCTGCTCTGCTCTAGGTCACTGGTTCATAAACTTCAGGGTGCGTAAGTATTCCCTAATGAAGTTATTGAAAATGCAGATTCCTGGACACCATCCACCATGATCCTGATTCATCAAGCCTGGAAAAACAAGACAAAAACAAGTTTAACTAGCTAATCATGTGATTTAGATCACACCTTGAAGTATACTGATCTGGGTAATTTAGTCAGTGAAAGTAAAATCAGATTTCAAAAGTGAATATTTTCCCGCATTTATACAAGGAAGGATATGGAAGTTATAGGGGAAAATACAGAATGATATAGAGAACAACAATCAGAATAGACGACTGACTCTTTAAGTGCCACTAATCAGAGCATTCTGTTGTGGTCTCCTAAGATCTTGCTGTTTTCCAAATTCCAGTGCATTTCCCTCTGTGGACTTCCTTATCTGTGGATTGAATTTGCTTAACTATTTTAATATGTTCGATGGGTTCCTCCCTTTAGGCATATGTTTCCAACTTTTAGACTAGTCTTAGACATCTTATCTTGTCAAGTGTACTCACTTCTAAAATTCAGCTTTATTTCCTTCCACTATTAAAACTGGCTCTGTCCATCTTTTTGCTAGAGGAATAATGTTTTCTCCAACACTGAGAAGCTTCTTTACTGCTTTGGTTTTTTATAGCATCATTTTCTAAACAATTGCCCAGTTCTCTGAATTCATTTTCCCAAGTGCTCTTTGCATCACTCTTTCTAGCCCCAGCAATCATCAGGTGATGGGCATTCACAGGCTGCATTGGCATGGCATTGTAGAAACTCTTCTTTGGCTCTGCCCTGAGCCTCCTGTGTGTTTACCACACATTACCACTGGTTTCCCTGGAACCTCCCCAACAACCCAATGCCATGCATCAACTTAGGAGTTTCCATTGGCCCTGCTTTAGGGACAACCCAGAACTTATGGTGCAGCTGTCAGTCAAAAATCTCTTCTGGATGGTCAGTATCCATGCTACCTTCTACCCAAATTATTATAGCTGTGCCTCATTCACACTTCCTAGCCTCTCCAAACTTCATTTACTTTATGTATTATCACCTCAGCCTTTCCCCCAAATCTGCCTTTATTACCAGTCTACCTTCCTTTGAAACTGAGTATTAGATATTGAATTGAATTAGAAATTCAATGCAATAAACTTTCAAGAATATACTATGTGTTAAGCACCAACCATTGGAAGAACTGGAAAATTGGAAGGATGATCTATGTAGAGAAGTTTGGATGGGACTGGGGAGGTAGCTCAGTGGTATAGTACTTGTCTAGCATGTATGAGGCCCTAGTTTCTATTTCCAGAACCAGGAAAAAACAGTTAGGAGGGTATCATTGCATCTTGTCACATTGCATCTTATTGGGTAGGAGAAGGTGAGATGTGATAAGAGCAAAAGGATATTATATAATTCAGTTGGAAGTTCTTGTTGGAATGTCATGTAAGGTCATTATGGAGATAAGCCCTTGCCTTACACTACAGCTTAAGAACTTTCCCCATCTTTTCTGTGTCTCTGGGCTTTCTGAATCCCAGTAATACCCGAACTTATGGGCTGACTTCACAATCTAATTCATCTTTTTGCCCTGGAAATGACCACAGCTTCATTGAGGAATCAAATTTCTTAGACAAAAGATTAAAATTTTTTTTAAGACTTCTCATTAGTTATAGGTATGCTATTGTAGTTTTACCACTTGCTTTGTATTGATAAGTATCAAAAATGTATTTACTTTGTTTTTAATTATGTAAAAATTAAAAATCCCCTTATTCCGTCAAAAATACCACTTGAATTTTAATGATTGTTTCATTTGAGTATTTTTATGAGATTATAAAAATATTACCTTGTATATTGTTAAGATAAAGATTTTCCTGCTACTAAAACTGATTTGTGTATGTCATTGCCATCAGACCCTTCTTTCATACATTGAATCATTTAATCAAATATATAATCATGTTATATTTAGGTTTTCAATTGTTTAATTTATAAGTAATGCTGTATAATATCAGACATAAAATTACTTCAAGTTATAATATAAATTACATAATATAAATTCCAGGAAGAGGACTTAAGATATTTAAATGGTCTAAGTTTAATACAGCTAAGTTACTTTCCACTGAATATTTCATATCAATTTCTATTTCTATCAATGAATTATCACTTTCCTCAATGGTATTATCTTAAAATAACTTTAGTAAACTAAAACTGAATTTTTTCTTTGATTACTTTTCAAGTTGAATGTTATTTTTCCTCTAACAGTTTTTAGGATCCCTATAACAGTGAAAGAACTAATGTTTGTCCTGAATCAAGGTTGAAAAGAAATGTCTGGTGCTACTGAAGCTTATGTGGCCAGGCGTCAGGAGACCAAAGCTTTCCCTTCCCTGATGCCAACTAGTAGTTGTTAAACATAGGTTGTTTAATCTGAAACACTGCTTTAGTATAATCTGGGAATGCACTACTAGTACATGTCATGAGAGTAAAAACAAATTAAAAGTGTTTGAAAAAAGTTAGAAGCAACAAAAATACAGCTTGATGTTATTTTTATGTCTTAAAAAAAAAAAATCAATCTGAAGAAATAGAGGCCCATTTTGGATAAAATTTGATAGTCACATTAATTTATATTCAACTGTACTGATACCAACTATGTGGTCACTTAGTGCACATGTGTGCATGTTAATGTAATGTAATATGCAAAAATATGAAAGCAAAAAGGAAGGAAGAGCACAATTTTAGGGAGGAACTCTGTAGGATGGCCATTTATGCTCAAGGCAAATAGAAATTCTCCAGGTAGAGAAAGAGGACACTGTAGGAAGTGGAGCTAAATACAAAAAGGCTCTGAGATGCAGAAGACCAAGGGATCCTGAATGCCAGTGCCCGTGCCGGACCTAAGTGGAACCAAGTCGGTGAGGGAGCCGCGGATGAAAGAAAAACGATTCTGAAGAAAAAGCTCGTAGCCCGTTAGCACTCTGGGCTTATATATCTTTTCTATCCCCCGAGGGGCATGGGAGGCGTGAGAGGCGTGGAAGGCGTGGCACTGCAGACCCAGGTGTGGAAATTGCTCAGGCTGCAAAACAAGCTCAGACCACGAGAACACGGGAGTTCAAGGAATAGTCAGCACCTGTGGCTTCTCAAATCAAGGTACGGCTGGTTCTGGTAAACAAAGTAGCCATGCACGCAAGAATGCTCTCAATTCCTCCTCTCTTTCTAGCATCTGTCCTAGGTTGCAGGGACCAAAGAACATGGCTTACCCGTCATTGGGTCTACGGCATGGATGTTAGCCGCCTAGCCCTGTCTCCAGGGAAGGAATGATTTTGGAAGTGTACACACTGTCAGTATAAATGTTAATAGGCTCACAGGTAAACATCTGAGGCACCAGGGTCAATGCTTGAAGTTCGATTTTCTGGGCAGACCCTGGATGAAGTCGTTGGGTGATACTTTTGCCTGAAGAGTACACTGATACAGTACCATTAGATGACCCATCAGTAAAGACCGAACGTGCTCCGGGGATAGGAATGGTCTTCACTATTTTTGGAAAAACAGGATGTGACTTAAACTGACAGCCCTCAGATCTTGTAAAAGTCTGTTTTCCAGACTTTTTAATGACAAAAATAAGTGTGTTCCAGGGGGATGTTGATGGAACTAAATGTCTTGCTTTTAATTGTTCTTTCACCAGGGACTGAGCAGCCTTCAGTTTTTCCTTAGTTAAGGGCCACTGCTCTACTGCCACACAGGATCATCTGTTTTCTATTGAATGGTTATAGGGTCTATTTTTGAGGCTGTTGCTGCAGTAGCCCTTATTAAAAGTTTCCCAGTCCTGTTTTATCCTTACCAAGTCTTATTATATCATCCTCAGCAGTGAGGGGAGTCGTTCTACCCTGTGATCTTTTTCCTATACCCCATCCCGGCTCATATCCCTTTCCATCATCCTCAGCACTGTCTTGTCTGGAACATATCCTTGTTCTGTAATATTTTGTTGGACCGGCTGCGTGGTTAGCACAGCCTCCATGGCAGACAAAGTGTCTACCCCATAAATTAACAGGTAGATCAGAAAGGACGTAAGCCTGAAAGAGTCCGTTATGCCCTTCATCTTTCCAAGGGATAAACCTGGAGCTTTGTAATGGATTGGAACTATAACTTAAACCTTGCAAAGTGGTTGCAACCCTTTGAGTAGGCTACTTTGGTGGTCACTGAGTTTGAAATATAACATTGGCCCCTGTATCTAATACTTCTATTACTGGGAACACCACACCTCCCCATTGAGGCTCTGGAGGTGCCGTAGGACCGGTAGGCCTCCTAGACTCATGTCCTGGGTTAAAGGGAGGTGGTCTTCCCGCTGAATACTTTGGTTCCTGCTTACATTGTTCTTTTAATTCCCATTCCTGTAATCTCTTGCAATGTCTGGATATCCTTTTCCAACTGCATTTCCTCATCTTCCTCCTCATCCTCTCCTTTCCCTTCCTTGCTATCCGTTTCAACTTCTTTAAGGGACTGGGTAGAAACCGCTTCTTGGGTGGATTCAAAGGTCTTAGATAACTTACTTCTTCCTAAATCAAAGCCTTTTTACTTAAAAGAGTCCTTATTTACCCTCCATACAGAGAAAGTAGTAATGGGAAAAGACTGTGGCCCCTCTGTGTGTAGCCTTTTCTGTAAGTCCTCACGGACCTGTTTCCAATCTGGAACATTGAGACCTCCCGAATGAAGGAACCAGGGACTAGACTGCTCTATAATCTTTAAGAAAGCCCTTATACTACTCTTTAGCCCCGTACCCTTTCTCTTCAACAGAGTTTCGATCTGATTTTCCAACAATTCCCTACTGTGGGTAGTGCCCATCTTCTGCACTATTAATTTTCCAACAATTCCCTACTGAGGGTAGTGACCATCTTCTGCACTATTAACAATTTTCCAATTCCCTACTGAGGGTAGTACCCATCTTCTGCACTATTAACAATTCACCCCCTACTTCCCAGGGTGTCTGTCGGCATTCTTTCCCTTCTTCCCATCTCGGTAAGGATCCCCAGATGCCAGCGCATGCGCCGGACCAAAGTGAAACCGAGTCCGCGAGGGAGCCGCGGATGAAAGAAACACACACGCACAACAACAACGATTCTGAAGAAAAAGAAGCTTGTAGCACGTTAGCACTCCGGGCTTATATATCTTTTCTACCCCCCGAGGGGCGTGGGAGGCGTGGGAGGCGTGGCACTGCAGACCCAGGTGTGGAAATTGCTCAGGCTGCAAAACAAGCTCAGACCACGAGAACACGGGAGTTCAAGGAATGGTCAGCACCTGTGGCTTCTTTCAGAAATCAGGGTACAGCTGGTTCTGGTAAACAGAAAGTAGCCATGCACACAAGAATGCTCTCACACCTGAAAGGGTGGTGTTATTGGAATAGGCAAGGTGTCTGTAAGGATAAAGAATAAGAAGACAGAAATGTGGATGTCAAGGTCTTTGTATGCTTTATTACAGAATTTGTACTCAGCCATATTCAATTTTAGTTTTGATGATTAATACTGCAAATCCTTATTTCAAACAGACAAATATTGACCAACACATAGGTATCCCTTTTATAATGTAATTAGTATGATTTGATTTCTTCTTTTCAAGTGACAGAGTCAAGAAGAAAGCATTCTTAGTAGTGGTCTCTGCTTAAATTCAGGAAGCAATTACTGATGAGCATCGATTCAACTATTATTTCAAGAAGTATGTATTAAATCTGTACTTAGTATGAGGCACAGAATCGGACATTAAAGACAGAGCAAAATCCCTGTGCCTTCTTAGAGATTACATTCTAGTGGAAGAGGTAACCACTGGAGAAATAAATAAACATGAAAGGAACAGTCAGATTGTAATAAATGCCATGGAGGAAATAAGTAGGCATCTCCATTATTTCAGAAAGACTTTTAATGTCTACACAATGTTCTAGGTTCTGACAATATAGTGATACAGAAAGCAGCTAAGGTCTGTACACTCAAGAGTTTAGATTCTTTCCAGTGAGCAATGAAGTCAGAGAATTAAGGAGGAAGTAAAATGAGGTTGAGTGATACTACGGGTGGAATTTTATATCACCCTCAAATTTGTGTGTTGAAACTTAGTTCCCAGCTTGATGGTATTCCAAGATGATGAGCCTTAGCAAGGTGATGAAGTCATGGGGGAAAACTGTTATGAGTGGAATTGGTGATCTTATAAGAGGGGCCTCAGTGAGATCCCTCACTTTTTCAATCATGTGAGGACACAGTGAGAAGATGGCTGTCTATAAACCAAATCTGCTGGTGCCTTGAGCTTGGACTTCCACTTCTAGAACTGTGAGAAACAGATTTATGTTGTTTATAAGTCACCAGTTTATGGTATTTTGTTATGGCAGCCCGTGCTAAGCCAAGTGGTAAAGGAAGGAGCTTCCAAAGAGAGGCTACTTAAGCTAACAATGATGCAATGCCTGGGAGAAGGACATTCCAGGTTGTGGAAGAGCAGATGCAAAGATTTTTGAGAGCCAGAATGGTGTGGCCTATTTGAGGAACAACACAGAGATCAGCATGGCTCTGACATAGGGAAGGAGATGGAAAGTTTAAGAGGAGGAAGTAAGAGATGTTAAAAGGTCACTCCAACTGACTGAATAGGAATTTGGAATAGGGATGTGTAGAAGTAAGATGACAACTTAATAGGATATTGCTGTCATCTGAGAAATTAGGTTGGATTAGATTGGGTGATAATAGTATCGAAAGATGAATGAAAGAATGGATTTGAGATGTACTTTAAAAGCTATAAATGGTATGATTTGCTGATGAACTAGACAAGGATGTTTCCTACATTTTTGGATTGAGTAATGGATGAATGTTGATATCAGTGAATTTATTGCTTGTGTTTATTTATCTAGAGATAGGAGCCTACTGATAATAATTGTTAAGCCTCAGCAATGGTAAGGCACTAAGCAACTCAGGGCTTACTGAGCACTTACCACATGTTATATGTGAAGAACATTGTGTGCAGACAGGCTGAATCATACTGGGAGAAGTAAGTAAGCTGCTAAGCAAAGGAAGTCAGCTCCCTGACAACTGCAGACCTTTTAAAATCTCTGCTTCCTTCTTGAAACACTCCAATGCCGATGCCTCCTCTCAGGTTTTCTATGGGGTCCTGTGGTTTATGTCTATTATGATTCCTGCCAAATTTTAGAACTGTTCACATCTTTCTCCACATTGGACCCTGATTTCTTGGGTACCACCAAAGACAGTACTTTCATTTCTCTCTTCTCACTACCTTACAGAGTGTTTGGCACATTTTAAGCATTGAATTGTTTGTTGTTCTTGAATTGACACTTTATAATCATTTATTACCATTTGTTACCACAGAAAACAGATGAGAAAAGATGACCTAACATGAAATAGTTAAAATATATCATGTGCATCACGTAACACAGTAAACATGTCATCTGTGAGTAAATGAAATTCTCTTCTTTCTTTTCAAGGAGCTAGGTCCACCTCAATGTGTGCCAAACATTTTTGAGCAACTTGAGGAAAATATTTTGCAGACATACAATATTATGAGTCAGAGAATAATGATCTCATTTTGACCACATTTTTCCACCTGTAGGGACTTTTCTTACATGTTTTTTTTTACTTTCATTTAAAAGTCAATCATCATCACTCTTGATTGGGAAACAAGAAGTGATGATGGTGGATTCTTTTTTTAAAAAAAATTTTCAGGAGCTAGGAAAGCCTGATTTAAAGATAACTATCCTTTGATAAAGATTTGATGAATGAGTAGTTGGAGGTAAGTATCAAACATTCCCTTTTCTCTATCTCTATTCAAAGAAAATCTCAAGTAAATTGCCTACATACCCACTCTCCATTCAACCTGCTCCAGTTTGGTCTTTTTCACTTCATTTGGACTTTTATCTATCTCACCACTGCACTGATATTTCTGTCTTTGAGGTATCAGGGATCCCATGTTGTCTAATTCGGTGACCATCCCTCTGCTCTCATCTATCTCAACCTTTTGGTGGCTTTTGATTCAGGTGATAACTCCACCTTTCCCAAAATTCTTCCTCTAGGCTTCTATGATAGTTGTCTCTCTGGCAGCAAGAAATAGGAACACAACTCAAATCAACTTGTTTAAACACAAAAGGAATTTATTGACTCTTTTACCCAGGAAGTTCAAGAAATGATGCTAGTTTAAGGCTCCATTGGATCTAGAGGTTCAAACAATATTATCAGAAATCTATTTATTTTTCTCTATCTCTCAGCTTACATTTCCGCTGTTATCTTGCTTGTTAGGCAGGTTCACCTCCCATGGTAAGAAGGCTATTGGCAGTTCTGGATCTACATCAATCATCCTTCTCTTTACCGGTATTAGTGAAAAAACCATGCCTCTTTTCTGTGTGTATTAGCTAAGTGATGGGAAATCTTCAGTTGGGTAGGTCTGGTGTCACACCCAACTTACAGCTGGACAGGGTGGGTGTTGAATGTATGTTAGGGGAGAATGGTCTCATCTGAACTACATGGATTGACATAAGAAAATATATTCATCCTACAAAAAGAGAATACACACACAAATACATACATACACACACTTCTGTAACACTGTTATTACTTTCTTTTCATGTCTCTGTGTTCTTTCTTGTTCTCTTTTCTTGACTGCAAGTGGAAGTGTCAAAGTGCTCTGAGCTTTGCTCTGGGTTCTCTTTTCTTTACTATTCATACTTTCTTGTTCACTATTGACTACAACTCTTCCAAAGCCACAGTTGAAATTTAAATGGGAAATTGATTACTCCCCAGTTCTATGTCTCTGAGAAGCAATCTCTCCCCTGAATAATAGATACAGCCTTCTAGCTATTCATTTGAAATTTCTACATGGATATCTATATGCATCTCAAATTTAAAATGACACTCTTGTTTTTCCCCCAACCTATTATTTTTAATAAAAAATACACATCTTGTTTGTCACATACATATTGGTTAAGAAGAGGCAGGCAATTATTTGTGTAGAAGAAAAGCAGAGTTGTATAGTTTTGCAGATTAAATGTGAAATTCACCTTAGCTCCTCACTAACTCCATCACTATTAAGTTATCACATTAAAATATTGCAGACTGGTTGACTTAATAGAAATTTTATTTTTTATAGTTCTTGAGACTAGAAGTTCAAGCTCAAAGTTTTGAGCATTGTCCTTGGAGAACAAAGAAGAAGCTGAAAACTACTGTCCCTGGAGTTGGTATATTCTTGATAGAGAGGCTGGAGTGATTTCTCTGTGACTCTGAGAACAAAGAGTATCCCTCCACACAGGACTGTTGCCCTTGGGACTCAAAGGAGCACTCTCTGTTCTCAGAGTTTCAGAGAAATCTCTCCAGTGTGTTTCTCTATCAAGGTTTATGCACTTTAAGGGGACACTGGCTTTTAGCTTCTTCCTTGTTCTCAAAGGACAATGCTCAAAGATCAAAACCAAAATGAACAAAAACCCTTCTCCTTACACTACTTGCCAAAAAACACCAATGCATATTATTTTAAGCAAATAGAGGTCAAGAGTGATCACTAGCCCATTCAGGGATCATCTAGGACATATTGCCTTATCCCTTTTTATAGATGAGGAAATTAGATCCCCATCTGATTACTGTGATAAGGGTCACTGTTGGGAGCTGGATGGTGTTCCCTCAAATTTATATTTTGAAATCTTGTTAGATTTCAAAATCCTGTTAACCTCCATGTTGGAATACAACTGTGTTTGAAGACAGGGCCTTTAAGTGGATGAGTGCATTAAAATGGGGGCAGTTATGGGAGGTCTGATTCAAACCTGATTGGTGTCCTTTTAAAAAGAAATTTGGATATACAAGGAGGAAGAAAACATGTGAGGAAAGATGTGGCCACCTGCAAGTCAAAGAGAGAGGTCTCCAAAGAAACTGAATCCACCCATATTTTGATCTTGAACTGGCCTCCAGAACTGTGAAAAATAAATTTCTGTTGTTTAAGTCACCCAATCTGTAATATTAGTGGTGACCTTGGCAAATTCATAGTGATGACATTAGTAACTGAAGTGAAATTCATTAATCTGCAAGACTATAAAGCTTTGGTTTTTTGTCCACATTAGTAGTTGCCTGCCTCTTAACCATTACATACATAAATCCAAATACATATGAATACATTTTTTGCAGTGCTAGAGATCAAACCTAGGACTTCACACTAGGTAAGTGCTATGCCACTGAAGTATTTCCCCAGCCCCTCTTAACCAATGTTAATTTGATTGTGCATATTTGTATAGAGATAGGAGCCTACTGATAATAGCTAAACCAGAGCTTATTGAGCACTTACCACATGTTATATGTGAAGAACACTGAGTGCAGATGGGCTGAGTCCTACTGGGAGAAGCAAGTAAGCTGCTGAGTCAAGAAGTCAGCTCCTTTCCAGGCCCCTAACAAGTGCAGGCTTGATTTAAACTGTGCTTCCTTCTGGGGACATTTGCTGACCCTGCTCCAGTGTGAATGCCTCCTCTCAGGTTTCCTATGAGGTCCTGTGTTTATTTCTATGATGATTCCTGTCAAATTTTTGAACTGTTCACAACTATGCCCATAGACCTTGATTTCTTAGATAGCACAAACTTTATTTATACTTTATTCTCACTACCTTGCAAAGTATCAGGCACATTTTAAGCATTAAATATCATTTTATTAGAGTGCTACCATTACACGTAGCATTTGGGTTTATTTTGACAAAATAATTCATACAAGGAATTTGATTCAATCCCCATCCCCCCCTTTCCCTTCCTTCTGCCTCCCTCTCTTCTCCCATAATTTATTTATTTGTTCTAATTAGTTATACATGACAGAATGCATTTTGAACCATCATACATAGTTGTAGTATAACTTCTCATTCTTCTGGTTGTACATAATGTAGAATTATACCGGTCATATAATCATATATGCACATAGGATAATAATTTCTAATTCATTTTACTATGATTCTTACCCTTATACCATATACATAAAGGTGAAATCTTTGTTGAGATATATATATATATATATATATATATATATATATATGTATATATAATAATATTAAATTCATTCCACATTTCTTCCTTGTTCCCTTCTTTCCTTCCTCTCATTCTCCTTCTGTCCCACTGATCTCTATGACTATTCCCTCTGCCACTGTCTTTCCCTTATTTTGCTCTAGGTTCCACACATGAAAGAAAACCTTCAGCTCTTGATTTTCTGAGTCTGGCTTATTTCACTTAGCATGATCTTCTCCATTTACATACATTTACCAGCAAATGTCATCATTTTATTCTTCTTTATAGCTGAGTAAAACTTCATTGTGTATATATACCATATTTTCTTGATCCATTTGTCTATTGGAATCAACCCAGAAGCATTAAATATTTTTCATTGTTCTTGGATTGAGACTTTGTAGCTGGCAAGAGGGCCAGTCTTCCCACTTTTATAAGCAACATAATGTGGATCTTTTATTTCCATTCAATTCCTATTAAGTAGCTTTGTCATGGTAAGAAATAGCCCCCAAACTTGAGGGGTTCACAGAAACATTTATTTCTGGCACAAGTTATATGTCAGCATTTATAAGTCAGTTTCAGTGACTGTGGCTTTGTTTGGTTCTGCTTGGCTCCGGTCTCAGTGCCATCTTATTTCAGCATTTTATGGGATATGACATTTTCGTAGCAGTGAGGGAAGAGCAAGAGAGCTGACAGAAATACGTGATGTCTGCAAAACCTTCCACTCAGATGTGGTGAGCAGGGCATCTTCACACAGTCTACTGATCAAAGGAAACCCCATAGCCAAGCCCACTGTCAAAAAGGCAGAGAAATAGGAAACAAGTATGTGGAGGATAGCAATGAGCAGACATACATAATCCTATAGGGAAAGAAGAGGTCGATATCTTTTGCTGCTCACTTGCAAAAGCCTGATTTCTTCCACATAAGGTGATCTTTACCTGGATAAACTGCATCATTTTATTTTATTAAATTGCTAATTTGCTTCTCCAGTAAAATTCACTTCATTGTCACTGTCCTTTAGAGCCATGTAAACAACTAGGATTTCCATAGAAATATCAAGTCAATATGCAAAGTGATCATCTTCAAAACTAATGATACATGAAGTTCAAATATAGGCACAAATGTGGTAGGAAATGAGAGAGGGAAGTGTATTCAAGGCAAGGGACATTTTCTGCCAAGTTCTGAGTCAAAACAAGTCATGCTGGCAGCATAATGAAAGAGGTTTACTTTGTCGTAGAGTTTGAGGTATGTATATATAACACGTTTGTTCATTCTATTTTTAAATTAGCTTTTACAGAGAGTTAAACAGTGAATTTAATTCCTAGAGCCTATCCCATGGCAGTTGCATTTTAATTATGTGGCTGACTACCTTTGCTTTGTTTTTATACTCACCATGGAAACTTCTCATTCATTCACTTATCGTGCATTCATTTTTTCATTCATGTTATCAAACACTTATTAAACATTAAGTATGCGCTGTACTTGGCATTGGAGAGACAAAGGTTGTCTCTCAACAACAAAGGTTGTCCTTCCCAACCTAAGAGCTCACAGGCTATTAAGGGATATACATATGTAAAAAAAAATAATAACAATTGCAGTATAAGACCAGTGCAGTGGCGAGAAAGGGAGCTCAGTGTCTTGGAAAGAATGTGTTCTCTAGAGCCAGACAGATCTGAGTTCTGTTCTCAGTCCAGGCGTGGGACTGCAAGCACTTTACAAAAGTCCCCTGTGCCCCACATTGCTTATCTGTAAACCAAAGATTATTGCACTTAAATTATTGGTTTTTCAATAAGATTAGGAATGACACCTATAAAGCAATACCTACAGTTTCAGAACATCATAAATGCTCAGTTGAAGTGGTGTGGTTTATTGTGATATTTATTGGAAGAATTATAGCAATTCAGACTACTTCCGTGTGGAGTGAAGAGATATAGCCAGGAACAATTTTCCAAAGAAGTTGTAATTGAAAGGGAAATGCATTCAAGGCAAAGGGCAAGGTGGCTAGTGGGATGGGTAAAAGTTGATGAGTTCGGTGTTGCTGAACATAGACTGCACAGTGGGGGAGAAGCCCGCAAGATGTCAGTGTGTACACCAGGTAACACAGATCATGACATGCTTCTGTGCCATACAGAAAGCACCTGAACTTATAAACACCTGGCTGTCTTCCACTCCCTCTCCCACCTTATCTGCCACCTGTAATTTGTGACAATTACTTCCAAAATTCTTTTGCTGCAGTCACTAGGAGATTAAATGTCATTTCCCTGCCTCCTCACTCCACCCCATCCCATCTCTTGGTTCCTCTGTTGTCTCTGCTCTGAAAGTGCATGTTACCTTTCTCCAGCTGCCTGTTTTGTGAGACAGTCCTCAAGACTTCTCTGCCCTGTCATGAGGTTTCTATTTCCAGAAACTAGTTAAGGATCTTTCTAATGAGCTTGTTCTCAAGACCAATTATTTTTCTTCTGGAAATACAATCTCCTTTGAATTGCTTTACCAAATATTTCCCTTTTCAAACTCTTTAACGCTCCCTTTCCATTCTACCATTTTCTTCTCCACATCCAATTTTGAAAGTGCTCATTTCCAGTTCTGAATATCATTTTTTTCTTCAGCAAAATGCTCCCATTCCTTCAGTCCTTCAGCATTGGCATGTGGAATTTGAATTTGTTCCTCAGTAATCATGTTTGGTTTTAATTCTGAAACACTCACAGAAAGCCACTCGAGTGTAAAATGAGTATTGTTCAAACTTTTTGCTCCATTTCCACCACTGGAAGGTGGAGGAATCGCCTCAGAACTTTCCCCTGTTGTTCTAGGAAAGCAGAAGAACTGTCCATATCAAAGAATCAATCCTGCCTCTGAGATCTATACATAGGTAGTGTGCAAGAGAATGGCTTTAGAAGGAGCTAGGCAGATCTGTCCTGGAGTGGCAATTTCCAAGTCCCCCACATTCACTTTCACTTTCCCTAGTTTTCACTAATTCTACTGTTCAGTTTTGTTCTCCCTCCATCATCATAATTATCACTATTACTGTCATGATTATCACCACCACAATCATCATCACCACCATCATCACCACCATCATCACTACCACCACCATCATCATCGTCACTATTATCATCATTATTTTTGGTGCTGGGTGTTGAACCCAGGGCAGGTGCTAGGCAAGCACTCTATGCCGAGATAGAGATATACCACAGTTAATTTATCCATTTGCTAGTTCACGGACATTAGGTTAATAGGAATACAGTTGTGAACATTTGCATAAAGTGTTTCTATGAACACATATTTTCATTTCTCTTAGATATACCCCCAGCTGTCACTCATTGTTTTTTGTTGGTGTTGTTGTTTTTTGTTTTCTTTGGTACCTGGGATTAAACTCGGGAGCACTCAACCACTGAGCCCCATCCCCAGCCCTATTTTGTGTTTTACGTAGAGACAGGGTTTCACCGAGTTGCTTAGCGCCTCGCCATTGCTGAGGTTGGCTTTGAACTTGCAATTCTCCTGTCTCAGCCTCCCAAAGTACTGGAATTACAAGTGTGAGCCACCGCGCCCAGCTCACTCATTAGTTTTTTTTTTTTTTTTTT
>PVHX01012525.1:0-58856 GCA_004024805.1 Geosciurus inauris
TTTTTTTTCTCAAAAGTTGCATTTTAATACATGTTATCAAACATAACAGAAAAAAACAAATTTTCAGAAGCTGTACACACTATTCACTGAAAACATTTGTTGAGGCAAATAGAAAAAAATTGTTACAATCATAATTTTTCTAACTTTGCACAAAATTATAAGCAGATTACATTCTTCATATTAAACATCTTTATATGCAGTTGCTTATATTCTTGATAATTGCCATTCTGACTGGAGTGAGATAGAATCTCAGTGTAGTTTTGATTAGCATTTCTCTAATTGCTAGAGATGTTGAACATTTTTTCATCTATTTGTTGATCAACTATATTTCTTCTTCTGTAAAGTGTCTGTTCAGTTCCTTAGTCCATTTATTGATTGGGTTGTCTTTTTGGTGTTAAGTTTTTTAAGTTCTTTATATACCCTAGAGATTAATGCTCTATACGAGGTGTGTGTGGTAAAGATTTTCTCCTGTTCTGTGGGCTCTCTCTTCATGTTATTGTTTTCTTTGCTGTGAAGGAGCTTTTAGTTTAATTCCATCCCATGTATTGATTCTTGATATTACTTCTTGCACTTTAGGAGTCTTGTTAAGGCAGTAATTTACTAAGCCAATTTGGTCACGATTTGGGCCTACATTTTCTTCTGTTAGATGCAGGGTCTCTGTTCTAGTGCCTATGTCCTTGATTCACTTTGAGTTGACTTTTGTGCAGGGTGAGAGGGATTTAATTTCATTTTGCTACACATGGATATCTAGTTTTCCCAGCACCATTTGTTGAAGAAGCTATATTTTCAACAATATATGTTTTTGGTAATTTTGTCTAGTATAAGATAACTGTATTTATGTGAGTTTATCTCAATGTCTTTTATTCAGTACCACTGGTCTACATATTCATTTTGGTGCCAATACTATGCCATTCTTGTTACTATGGTTCTGTAGTACAATTTAAGGTCTGGTATTGTGATGCCTCCTGCTACACTTTTCTTGCTAAGGATTGCTGTGGCTATTCTGGGTCCCTTACTTTTACAAATAAATTTCATGATTGCTTTTTCTATTTCTATAAAGAATTTCATTGAGACTTTAATGGGAATTGCATTAAATCTGTATAATATTTTTGTTAGTATGGCCATTTTGACAATGCTAATTCTGCCTATCCAAGAGCATGGGAGATCTTTCCATCTTCTAAAGTCTTCTTAAATTTTTTCTTTAGTGTTCTGTAGTTTTTATTGTAGAGGTCCTTTACTTCTTTTGTTAAACTGATTCCCAAATGTTTAATTTTTTTGAAGCTATTGTGAATGGGGTAGTTTTCCTAATTTCTCTTTCAGTGGATTCATCACTGAGGTACAGGAACACAATTGATTTATGGGTATTAATTTTATATCCTCCTACATTGCTGAACTCATTTTTTAGTTCTAGAAGTTTTCTGGTGTAATTTTTTTGGATCTTCTAAATACAGAATCATGTCATTGGCAAATAATGATAGTTTGAGTCCTTTTTCTATTCATATCCTTTTAATTTCTTTCATATGATTGCTCTGGCTAGAGTTTCCAGAACAATGTTAAATAAAAGTGATGAAAGAGGGCATCCTTGTCTTATTTCAGTTCTTAGAGGGAATGCTTTCAATTTTTCTCTATTTAGAATGATGTTGGTCTTGGGTTTAGCATAGATACCTTTTACAATGTTGAGGTATGTTCCTCCTATTCCTAGTTTTTCTAGTGTTCTGAACATGAAGGGGTGATGTATTTTGTCAAGTACCTTTTCTGCATTGATTGAGATAATCATGTTATTCTTGTCTTTAAGTTTATTGATGTGGTGAATTACGTTTATTGTCTTCCATATGTTGAACCAACCTCATATCCCTAGGATGAATCCCACTTGATTTTTGTGCACTATCTTTTGAATATGTTTTTGTATGTGATTTGCCAGAATTTTATTGAGAATTTTTTCATCTAGATTCATCAGGGATATTGGTCTGAAGTTTTCTTTCCTTGATGTGTCTTTGTCTGGTTTTGGTATCAGGGTGATACTAACTTCACAGAATGAGTTTGGAAGGGTTCCCTCCTTTTCAATTTCATGGAATAATTTGAGAAGTATTGGTCTAAATTATTCTTTGAAGGTCTTGTAGAACTTGGCTGAGAATCTGTCTGGTCCTGGGCTTTTCTAAATTCATAGGCTTTTGATGGAGTCTTCTATTTTATTGATTGAAATTGATCTATTTAAATTGTGTATGTCCTCCTAATTCAGTTTGGGTAGATCATATATCTCTAGAAATTTGTCAGTGTTTTCAATATTTTCTATTTTATTGGAGTATAAATTTTCAAAATAGTTTCTGATTATGTTCAGTCTTTTAATAGTATCTTGTGATATTTCATTTTTCATCATGAATTTTAGTAATCTAAGTTTTCTCTCTCCATTTGCATGGTTCAGGGTTTGTCAATTCTGTTTTTTCAAAGAATCAACATTTTGTATAGTTAACTTTTGAATTGTTTCTTTTGTTTAAATTTATTTGATTTCAACTGATTTTAATTATTTCATGTCTTCTACTGCTTTTGGGTTGATTTGTTCTTTATCTAGGGCTTTGAGATGTAATTTTATTCATCGACTTTCTATTATTTCTATTCTTTTAATAAATGAGCTCAATGCAATGAACATTCTTCTTAGCCTTCATAGTGTGCCAGAGCCCTCTAAGCATTTTTTTATTTGTCCCTTATTTCTTTTTCTATCCATTCATCATTCAATATTGTATTTTTTTTTAGTACCAGGGATTGAACACAAGTTACTCAACCACTGAGCCACATCCCCAGCCCTATTTTGTGTTTTATGTAGAGGCTGTGTCACACTGAGTTGCTTAGTGCCTCACTGTTGCTGAGGCTGGCTTTGAACTTGCAATTCTCCTGTCTCAGCCTCCAAAAGTGCTGGGATTACAGGCGTGAGCCAGCACACCTGGCTCAATATTGTATTCTTTAGTCTCCAGGTGTTAGTTTCTACTTATTATTCTATTGTTGATTTCTAATTTCATTCCATTATGATCTGACAGAATGGAGTGTATTATCTCTATGTTTTTGTATTTCCTAAAAGTTGCTTTGTGGCATAAGATATGGTCTACTTTAGAGTAGGATCCTTGTGCTCCTGAGAAGAAAATGTATTCACTCATTTATGGATGAAATATTCTATATATATCTGTTACATCTAAGTTATTAATTATATTATTTAGTTCTGTGGTTTCTTTGTTTAGTTTTTGTCTGGAAGATATATCCAGTAGTGAAAAAGGTATGTAAAATTACCAAGTATTATTGTGTTGTGGTCTATTTGATTCTTGAAATCAAGAAGAGTTTGCTTATATACATAGATGCTTCATCGTTCGGGGCATAAATATTTATTATTATTATGTCTTGTTGATGTTTGGTTTTGTTAAGCAGTATGAAATATCCTTCTGTGTCCCTTCTGATTAAGTTTTGTTTGAAGTCCACTTTATCTGATAAGAGGATGGAAACCCTGTTTGTTTATGAAATCCATGTGAGTCATGTTTTTTCCCATTCTTTCACCTTCAGTCTGTGGATGTCTTTGCCTATGAGGTGAGTCTCTTGAAGATAGCATATTGTTGGGGCTTGTTTTCTAATCAATCTGCCAGTCTATGTCTTTTTTGTTGTTGTTGTTGTTGTTGTTACTGAGGATTGGTACCGAGGATTGAACCACTGAGTCACATCCTCAGCCCTATTTTGTATTTTATTTAGAGATAGGGTCTTACTGAGTTGCCTAGTGCCTCACTTTTGCTGAGGCTGGCTTTGAACTCATGATTCTCCTGCCTCAGCCTCTCAAGTTGCTGAGATTACAGGTGTGCACCACTGTGCCAGGAAACCTTTCATGTTTTTTTAATATTTTTATTTTTTTGGTATCAGGGATTGAACTCAAAGATACTCAACCACTGAGCCACATCCCCAGGCCTAATTTGTGTTTTGTTTAGACACAAGGTCTCACTGAGTTGCTTAGTGCCTCACCATTGCTGAGGCTGGCTTTAAACTCATGATTTTCCTGTCCCAGCCTCCCCAAGTGAGTCTATGTCTTTTGATGGATGACTTTAGGCCATTAACATTCAAGGTTATTATTGAGATATGATTTATATTCCTGGTCATTTTGGTTTATTTCTAGTTTTTAATTTGAATTAATTTCTCCTTCAATTGATTATTCTTTAGTGTAGTTACTCTCTTCACTGTTTTGCACTTTTTTTTTTCATTTCATCTTCACTGAGGATTTTGTTGAGAATATTCTGTAGTGTAGGCTTTCTGATTGCAAATTCTTTTAACTTTTATTCATAATGTAAGGTTTTTATTTCATCTTCAAATCTGAAGCTTAATTTTGCGGGACATAGGATTCTTGATTGGCATCCATTTTCTTTCAGAGCTTGGTATATGTTGTTTCAGGGTCTTCTAGCTTTGAGGGTGTGGATCGAGCAATTAGCTGAGATCCAAACTGGTTTCCTCCTACATGTAATCTAATATTTTTCTCTTGCAGCCTTTAAAATTCTGTCCTTATTCTGTATGCTAGGTATTTTCATTATAATGTGCCTTGATGTGGGTCTGTTGTAATTTTGTACATTTTGGGGTTCATGCTTTAGATATTGGAAATTTTCTAATATTATTTCATTGAAAAGATTGTGCATTCCTTTGGTTTGTATCTCCACACCTTCATCTATCCTGACAAATCTTAAATTTGGTCTTTTCAGGTAATCTCATAATTCTTGGAAGTTTTGTTCATGTTTTCTTAACATCTTCTCTCCATGGTCAACTCTGTTTTCAAGATCATATATTTTGTCTTCATTGCCTAAAGTTCTATCTAGTCTGTTGGTGATGCTTTCTATTGAATTTTTATTTGGTTTATTGTTTCCTTCATTTTGAGGATTTCTGCTTTTTTTCCCCAGAATCTCTGCCTCTTTATTGAAGTGATCTTTTACTTCCTGTATTTTCTCTCTGATTTCATTTCTTATATCCTGCTTTACTTTGCAGATCAGTTTAACTATGTACATTCCAAACTCCTCTTCCACTGTGGTATCAATGGATTCTGTTATTGGAGTATCTTGGTTTGGTTGGGGTTGATTTGTTCCCTTGCTTTTTCATGTTGTTTGTTTGGCTACCCATCTAATAGTATGGATCTGAGGCACTAGCGTTTCTACCCTGTGGACTTATAGTGTTGCTGAAAGTTTCCAACACCTCACTGTTGGAAAGACAAATAACAGGTGGAGACAAATAACAACATCAAAAAAATAGGTGGAGACAAATAACAACATCAACAAAAGCAAGCAATATACAGCATTAAACCACAGTTCCTACTATGATGTCTACAATGTTAATTATCACAATAAACAAAAATGATATAATCAGTTATTGTCAATAATATAAACAGCAAGTTTGCAAAAGTGTTTACAATTTCAAATGGTGGACAGGGAGATAACAGAAGTAATACAGAATGTGATGAGTATGGGGGAGAAGGAGAGAAGACAAAAGTAAAAGATTAAATGAAGAGTAAAAGAGAACAATAGAGACTGGGTGTTAGCAGAAGAAAAGAGAGAATCGAGGAGAATAGGTAGAAGAAAAAATAATATCTATAATGTAAAATTTTTAAAAAATAAAAATGAATACAAAAAACAACTAAAAAATACTAATCAAACATCCTAGTCCACATAAAAATAACCCAGGAAAAATAACTGACTTCAAAAATGCTACAATTGAAAAAAAAAAAAAAAAACACATGAAAATGTAGAAATGTCCATGTACCATCAAGGTCACAATTAAACAGCGAAAAAGAACTAGAAAAAGAAATAGAAAAAGAAAAAAAACTTGATGAAAAGTTAAGGAATTCTTTTCTTTGGAGTTTGAAATATTCTCAGCTTCTCTTCTCAGCAATTTTAGGTGGGGTTATCAGGAACATGATGCTCCACCCTCTTAACTGCTGGAGTGAGAGAGAATAGATAGAATTCCTGGAGGTGAGGTTTAGGCTTAGGCAGGCTCCAGGTTCTTTGATGAATACTAATTTGTCCGGAGACTTTAAATCAGTGCACCTCTAGCACCCAGTACTTGCTGGTCAACGCTGGAAGACTATATCCCAGGGGTCTCCCCTGGGTTCCACTCATGTGGTGGGAGAGCCAATTCTTAGTCTTCTATGTCACCTGTATACCCCATGTTTCCTGATCTCAGGTTCAGTCTCCAAACAAACTCTCTTTCTCTGTCCCTTCTCAGCTCCTGGCCAGATGTGTCTCTCCCAGCTGGTCCTGCAAGCAGTCAAATTGGAGGAAAAGGGATAGAGCCAAGTGGGTTTCTGTGACCAGTTGTCCTCTGTGGAAATCTCTCTCTGTTTGATTTTCTCCCAGTCATTTAAGCACACTCTGTGTCCTGCAGTGTGTGTTTACTGGGCCTGTATTTCACGCCAAATTCTGATTTGCCAGGAATCAGCTTCCTCAGCTGCCTGCCCCCATACCAAGGCTGCAAAATGGTTCCTTCCTTTGTCCTCCACATGCTGCCTAGAGAGATGGCAGCTTCTTTCCCCACACACAGATGTTGTGCAGCACTTCTTTCTGGTTTGTTGGGCAATGTCCTTGGTTTCTAAATGCTCCGTACCCAGACATATCTTGGTCCTCCTAACAATGTGGATTCATTAATTCTTTTATGCCTCTACTATGCTTATAGAGGAACCACTCTGACTGGTGCTTTCAGTTCACACATAGCATCAGCTGTGCCACTGTGATTTTTCCCTTATTTTATTATATCCAATCTCCTGTGTCCCTGATCTGCTTTGAATATGCAGTTTTAAATTCCAGTAAATCTCCCTCCCCTCCCCCACTTTTCTTTTTGTTCACACAGCTTGCAGAGAAGCAGCCTGTCTGCTTTTTTAGTTTCATGCTATGGAGCAGTCAAGAACATGACCTCCTCTATTCTGTCATCTTGGATCCCCAACTTAGAACATTTTCATCACACATATGTTCCCTGGGTCTCTTTGCAGTCATTCCTCTGCTCCAGATCCCTTTCTTGGAAAATACTGATTTGCTTTCTGTCCACAGATTTTCACTTTTTTAAAAAATTAATATGAATTAAAGCATTTTTTTTTCTAATTTTGTGTCTGGTTTCTTCTGTTTAGCATGAAGCATCTGAAATTCATTTGTGTTGCTGTATCTATCCATTCATTCATTGCCCTTTTTTTGATCATTAGTATATAAAAATTAACCCATTCACTAGTTCATGGACCTTTGGGTTGTTCTGTCTTTTTCCATTATGACTAAGGCATCTGTGAACACTCGAGTACAATTCTTTGTAAAAATATGATTTTGTTTTGCTTGGGTAAATATTTGGGTATAGAATTTCTGGATTCTATGGTAAGAACATATTTAATCATGTGAGAATCTCTCAAGCTATTTTCCAAAGTAGCTGTATCAGTTTGCATCCCTAACAGAAATATATGATAGACCCAGTTACTTTACTCCTCTCCAACATTCCCAGAGTTATGTAGTGATTTCTCACTGTGGCCTTCCTTAATTTACATTTCTCTTATTAATAGTCTTTCTGTATGCTTATTTGCCATTGCTATATCTTCTTTGTCTCTTCAAAACTTTCACACAATTTTTAAAGATGGAATAATTTATTTCTTATTATTGAACTGCAAAAGTTCTTAATTTATCCTATAACAAGTCCTTTATTATTTAGATGATTGTATATAATATTTATTTATATAAAAATATGTAATAGTTCTTTTACATACATAAAACATAATTTACTTTTTCATAATTATATATTTTGACAAATACTTTTAATTTTGATGAAGACCAATTCATCAGCTTTTTCTTTTAGTTATATTAATTTTTCTTATTTTTTCATTCATAGCTAACAAATATGTGTCTAACCCAAGAGTACAAAAATTTTCTCTAATGTTTTCTTCTGAAAGGCTTAGGGTTCAGCTCTTACATTTAAATCTGTGGTCCAAAGAAAGGTAATTTTTTAATATGGAATAAAGTAAGGGTTGAAGTTCATTTTTAAAATATAGATATCCAATTTTCAACCACTACTTTGTGGAGAGATTACCATTTCTCATTAGAATATCTTTATGTTATTGCTAAGAGTTAGTTAAACATATATTTATGAGTCTATTTCTGGAGTCATTGTCTTGCTCCAAAGATGTTTATGTATATGCTATACTCATTGTCTTTTTTACTATAGTTTTACATTAGGAATTCAAAACAAGTAACATAAATTAACCAGGGTTTTCTCTTTAAAAAATGCTTTGTTACCTGACTTTTATATCTATATATAAATCTTAGAACTGTTTAGTAAATTCATTAAAGAAAAACAAACAACATAAATATATATATATTTGTTATGAATACATATATACATGCACATATATATGCTTATGTATGAGTGATATTTATGTATATTTCAATAAGTTAAGATACATGCATTTAAAATATGACAAGAAAAACAAAAAAGCATGAAAACATTAACTACTGAATAGATTACTGTGTCTATAGTTCTTTTATATTCATTCAGTTACTACAAAATGTAGAAATGTGATTTTTAGTTCTGTATGACCTCTTCATTTTTTATCTTTTATATTGTTATTGTTATATTCTTAAGTTTCTGGATTATATCACAATAGAGAGAATATGTAAACATTATGTCTTGGGAGTAGACTTCTTATACCTGTTACAACTTTCCATAGCCTGTATGTGGGTTTGCATTGTATGTTTATATATTTTACCTCAGTGTCACTTTAATTTGGGTCCTTTTTGCATTCATTTGAGCCCCTGTAGAAGACTGCATTATTGGATAGGAAAGCTAGAGACATCTGAGTCATGTCTTGGGTTATCCAATGCCCCTCTTATGTAAGTTTCCAAGGAAACACACCTAGAAGTGGTGAAGAAAGGCATAACTGTACTTTAATTATCTGTGACTTTGGCTTCAAACTCCATGATGAAAATTCATTAATTAGAGGAGACAATTTGGAGGACTCCTTGTCCCCATGTTAGTTAGGAAAATGAACCAGTTAACATGAGCAAGGGCCTAATTCTGAGTTGAACCAGAACAACCTGCACCATGTCTTTTCAGACCAGAAAATCAATGTTTGGTCAGCAGCCAAACAGGAAAAAGCACATTCACAGGAAAAAAACTAGGATAGCCCAGCCTGCTCTCAAACATCACGGTACTTGATTTTTGCTATTCCTTCTGAGAATCTTCTAATTAAGAACCTGTTCTTGTACTTCTAGCCAGAAGATGACCCAACAGAAGAACAGAGTAGTCAAACCTTGAATGGGACCCATGCAAACCACTCCCTTCCTCCTTTAGGAGGAGAAGGAGGGAAATCAATGAATAGGAAAGTTTACTTGCTCTAGAAGCCCATGATGGCCATTAAACGTGACTAGCTATTATCTGATGTAGTTTGCTGTTATATACTTCCCAACATCTGCAGTTATAATTGCGAAAGCATTTGCAAAACAAAACACTTCCTACACTTCCTCAGCATTCAGTACTATCATGTTCACAGCATGAACTTCATAGAAAATGCTTATTTGTTAAAATTAGTACTTTCCAAAACAGTAGGTTGTAGCACAGGCTCACATGGAAGACAGGCCTGGACGCTGAACACTGACATCAGTTCACAGATTTCTATGGGTTTCCACTGCATTTACTACATGATGTGCCATCTTGACCTTGAAAGAGCAAAACCATATACTGAGAATTTCAGGAAATAACATATATTGTATCAAAAAGGAATCTGACTGCCATGATAGAAGAATTTAGCATGGTGTTTAAACAAATCTTTTGTATCTAAGTTTTTTTGTGATAGTTTTGTTATTCCTAGGCTCTTATCCTTCTCGTGATTCAAGAGAAACTAATAGAATATTTTTTCCATTGATAAAATTTGAGCTTCCAAGTACAAATTAGTATTTTGGAAATTTTGTATGCTCTCCAAATCTAATTAGGTTTTTCTGATCAGACATTTCTGATTACATTGTTGTAGATTGTAACAAAGCAACTGAAGTGTTAATATTTGATAAAAATATTCCAACAGAGAAACAGAATTCAATCAATTCTAGTGACTTTCATACCTACGCAGCCCTACCCTACCCTCCTCTTTCATACCTACTCAGCCCTACCCTACCCTCCTCTTCTCTCTGTTTAATTATGGTAATACTTCTCCTGTTGTTGTTTGCTTTTTAACAAATGCCTGGCATTACTCAAAAGCATTCTCCTGAGTGCAAGGACTGTGTTATACTTGTCCCATTCCTAACAAAGATTCGTTCATATAATCTACTGAATAAATAGCTTGATGAATGAATGTATATTTAACTATTTTAACTGGCAATCTTCAGAGCCATCTCCTATTTTATCTCTTTTTATATCTGAATCATTGACTATAGAATTAAAATTCTAGATCTAGTCCCAATTTCTTGCCTTTCTATGAGTCTTTAATATATCACTTAACTTTTATATGCCTTGATTGTTAAATGATATAACAACACTCACTTATATGCCCTATCACATAGAACTATTGTGGCTAAAGAGAATGCACATATGGGCACACAGGCACTCACACACATGCACACACACATACATGTTTTAAAAAGAAAAGAATTAAGATGGCTGGGATTATTATTATAGTATGGTGAAATTCAAGGTAATTAGAAACCAAAAATATTCAACATTGAAAGATTTTAAATTTATCATCAACAGCAATCTTGCTCTAAGGTGCAAAGTAAGAAAACCTGGGTCATTTTTTAGGTTCTTCTCACCATTGAACACACACATTTGTTTGAATATTAATTCCAAATAAAAGGATTCTTTTTCAACTCAAATACTAACAGAATGCTTGCAAATGAAAGCCTCTGAGGGGGACAGAAAAAAATACATGCCATATAGTTTAAAGTGATTTCCTAAATACTACCTAGTTAATTTTTTTAACCTTTTCTAATATGCATTTCAAGTGATTCGAACCTATCAATTTTATGTATTTGTGACACTATCATCTTTGCCAAGAAACTCTGAAAAGTCTTTCCAAACATAGTGATTAAGTAATCATATGCACTTGTACATGAAAGGAAGTATTTGAAATCTTAGAGAAGTATCACTAGATAATAAAATAGTATTTAACAGTTTATTCCTAATTCAAATAAAATGATAGAGATGGATAGGTTATTATTAATACCAGCTATTATTATTTCCATGAAGTCTTGAAATACAGAGAGTCAATTTTTTATGTTAAGCCACATCTGCAAGCCCATTCCCTTATGATATCAAATAAGATCACCTAAGCTTGCACGTCAATTAAACACAGGTTTCTTGGCCATCAAGAATGAAATATCTACAACATGAGGCAGGAAGATCATGAGTTCCAGGCTAATCTCAGACATTTAGCAAGACCCTGTCTCAAAATAAAATTAAAAATGACTGGGGATGTAGCTCAGTAATAGAGAGCTTCTGGGTTCAATCCCCAATACCACAAAAAATAAAAAATAAATAAAACCCTGCACTAGAGCACTATCATTTTGAAATAATGCATTCCATTAACCTTTAATAAGGTCACACCTAAATTATGATGCTCTAAAAATGTACTAAAGAAGGTGGATGTTGTTCACAACACTCCAAACACTTTTGATTCTGGTTGTTGTTCAATTCTTTAAATTAAGAAAGTAATAATAATATAGGTAGTGACTCTGGAAACATTTTCTGTAAATGCCAACCAAAAGTTAACACAAGCTCAAATGTCATTTGGTTTATCCAATTGCTATTCAAAGATATGAAACTTTAAAAAATTCTACTCTTAGACAATATCTCTATAAAGTTAGAAAAATTCATCTTGACATTGTCAAAGAGACATACCCTTTCTTTCTACATATTATTTTATTCCTCTAATTCTATACAGTTTTGTGTGTGCATGTCCATACACACATTCCATTATAAATTTAAAAGCTCTTATTATTAGAATTTCTACACAGATCTGTTTCAGAACTTAAAGCTACTCTGCTGAAACCATATTTGAGTGTGCTGTGTGTGTTATTTTATTTTCATAAACATTTTGTGTATAGAGGCTGCTAGAAAATTTATGGACCAGTTATTTTCTGCCTCAGTACCAATAAAGCACACTGCTATCATGTTCAAAAGCCAAATGATGGCTTCAAGTAATGCTAAAAAGAAAAAAATCCATCATGAAATATTTGTTTATTTCTATATTAGCACATCATTGTCCAAAGTACTATCATTTAAATTTTGCTTCTGAAGCCTACTTTAAAGGCTCAGATGTACAAAACCAATGAAGCACTCAACCTGTAAAGGCATATAAAGAGAGTATTATGCAAATACTGCAATAAAAATCTCATTATTTTTTAACAATATCTGAAAGTTTGTGTCCATATAGATAGACCATGTTTAAGAAGAAAAGCAAAACTTGCTCATCCAGATCTCCTAGTTCAATATTGGCTTTAGTAGCGAAGACAACATTTGTCACCCCCACCCTAAGGTAGTTCTATATATGTCACTTCTGTTTATGGTTTTGACTGAAGTTTTACTAGTAGGATCAAAAAGATATGCCCAACTAATTCTATTTAAGTACTACCTGGAAAAAATTTCCTGAAGTGTCAATCTGACACTTTTTTATAGATGGAAAAAATATAATTTCTGGACAAAACATGAAAACAGAAAATGAAACCATACTTAATTTTTGAATGTATGTGGAAATGGGAGCAATTCATAATCAAGAACACAATCAATTCATAATCAAGTGCTAACACTTCTTTAGCACTCTAGAATTTATTGACTCCAGAATTGGTGACAATTCTGACATATTGTCATTAACAGCTAAGTTAAGGAAAGCAAATGTGTTTTCCTCCCTAGTAAAATGAAAATATTACAGATGAGAGAGAAAAAAAGAAAAACTGTTGTCAAATCTTAACACTGGTGTCTTTGTTTGCAAACATCCTAGCGAATTAGCTGAACAGTCTAATTTCCATCTCTTCAATGCCTAGAACAAAGACTGATGGAACTAGGCAATCAAGGAGTATTTTTTATGATGCTGATAAAACTGAAATAGTCATGAAATGCAGTTTCCTACAAGATGAAATATATTTCAGGAGTCATACTGAACATCCATATGCATTCATCAGGTGCCCTTGTTGTGGTCTGTGTATGTCTTATAAAGCAGTATTTTCACTGGGCAGTTTTTAAACTCAAAATATATTATTTTTTATCATTGTTTTCATAATAGTGTATGTATGCCCCTTCAGTCTCAACAATCACAAAAACAACCACAATAATGACACAAGCACCCATATTCACACACATAATTATATACTGGTTGCAAAGAATGAGTTCACGTCTAGTAACATTTGAACAATTGAGTATGATTAAAATTTTTCAAGGAGCTATATGAAACTTTTCTAGAAACATTTTTCTCAGATTCATGAAAAATAAAAGACCAATATTCTAGGACTTCAATTTTTACTTATGCCAATTCTGAGAGAAAACCTCTAACTTTGTCAAGAAATGATGGGTAGCCAGCCATGGTGGTGCACACCTATAATCCCAGTGGCTCAGGAGGCTGAGACAGGAGGATCCTGAGTTCAAAGCCAGCCTCAGCAAAAGTGAGGCACTAAGCAACTCTAAATAAAATACAAAATAGAGCTGGGGATGTGGCTCAGTGGTTGAGTGCCCCTGAGTTCCACCTTGGGTACCCCCCTCCAAGAAAAAAAGAAGAAGAAATGATGGGTAAATAATAAATTCAACAAATAGTGGTTGTTCTGATTTGCATATGAGGTGACTCTAAAAGTTCACATGTAGACAATGCAGGAATGTTCAAAGGTGGATTAATACATTTGATGGACTAATAATTTGAAAGGACTGCTGTGCTGCGTGATAACTATAGGCAAGCAGGTATGGCTGAAGAAAGTAGGTTACTGGGTACTGGAGGTGTGCCTTTGGGATTTATATTTTATCCCTGGTTCCTTATGCATGTCCCTCTCCCTCCCTTCCCCTCCCCATTTCCTTCACAGAAGCCATAAGCTGAGTAGTTTCCTCAGCCTCACCCTTGGCCATGATATTCTGACTCACCTAGGGCCCAGACCAATGGAATCCACCAACCATGGGTTGAGATCTCTGAAACCACGAGCTACAAATAAACTTTTCCATCTCTAAATTGTTCTTGTCAGGTATTTTGGTCACAGCAACAAAAAGTTGACTAATACAGTGGTGGAATAAGTAAATATCCGCAAGCAAGAAAAGAAAAAAAATGAATTCAGACATAAACTTTACACCCTTCACACAAATTGACTCAAAATGGAGGGCAGAGCTAATGGCATTATCAGTGAAATATCTATATTAAAATATGCTCATCAGATATCACTAGGGACCTCCAAATTAAAATGGCAATGACATACCATTTATGAAATACCACATTGTAATGTACTTATTACAATGGCCACAATCTAAAACACTGGCAACACCAAATGCCATCAAGGATATAAAGCAACAGAACTCTGATTCATTATTGAAAGAAATGTAAAATGATAAGGCCCCTTTGGAAGACAGTTTGGCAATTTCTTATAAAAATAAACATCCTTTTACTGAATAATCCAGCAGTTAAGCTCTCAGTGCTTATCCAAAGAAGTCGAAAATTTGTGTCCACACGAAAAACCTATCCCTGGGTCTTTAGAGTTGCTTTAGTCATAATAGCCCAAACTTAGAAGCAATCTAAGTATCCTTTAGTAGGTTAACTGATAAACTGTGGCACATCCAGAAAATAGAATGATATCCTATGCTAAAAACAAATGAACTAACTGAACTCACATGCCATGACCATACATGGAGAATGTCTAAATATAGAATACTAAGTGGAAGAAACCGATCTGAAAAGGCTACATATTGTATAATTTCAACTATATACACATTCTGGAAAAATCAGAACTATGGAGATAGTAAAAAGATCAGTGACTGGCAAGGGTTAGTGGAGAGGAAGTGATGAACAAAAGGAGAGAGCATTTTAAGGGCAGTGAAACTACTCTGTTAGTAGTACATTGGTGGCTATGCGTCTTTTCACATTTGCCAAACCCCACAGAAAATACGTCCATAATGCACTCTGATGTAAACTATGGACACTTCTGTACTTACCACTCAATTTTGCTGTGAAACTAAAATTTCTCTAAGAATAAAGTCTATTATTTTAAAAGATGATGATATCATGCCCACGATGAGAAGGTTCTTGATAGTAATATTTTCTTGACCAATTTCACAGAAATTATAGGTATTACACTAAAAATTTAAGTCTTCATATATTTAAACCTCATTCATAGATACTAAATGTTATTATTTCATAAAATAATTCATTGGACTTTAAAAATTAAATATTGAATATCCAACAGTCAATTTGAATAATTGAATCTAACATTAATAGAGATAATAATGGAATTATGCTTTACTTCCCCTATATTAAAAATTGCAGTGAAATGAAACCAGACATAAAAGTAATTTCATTTATATAAGTAAAAAGGCAGACAACCTTAGTCTATGCTATTGAAAGTCAGGAGAGTGACTTCCCAGAAAGGGCTGTAATGACGGGAAGTCAGAAGTCTGAAGTTTGGGAGTTTGGTTCTGTGTTCTGGATGCTGGTTGGGTGTGTTCTGAATTATGAGTTGGATATTTTCAGCTTATTATGAAAATTCACTGAGCTATAGACTTAACACATGCATTTCTGTATGTATGGTTTACTTCTTTTAAAGTTTAAAAAAAGGCAGTAATCATGCTTCTTTGCTTCATTAAGTGTTGATTGAAGCAAAGAGAAAATAGAGGTAAGGGTATATAAAATTTCATACAACCCTCAGGTTTACATAAGAATAGAGAGAAACATAAGGAAGCCAAGAGGGCTTCAAGAAGGCAAAAAGAAAGGCCTTTTGAAATTGTTGCTACACAGGTCAGAATTTCTTGTCATTACTCATGAACTAATATAAATCACAGGGTCATCTATACAACCACAACAGCCAGCAAAGGAAAATATAAGATCTGGGGGAAATTAGAACTTTCTTAAGTAGGACTGAGAGTAGACTCAGAATTAATGCCTTGTTGAAAGATTTGTACCACAGCTATTTTACCTGCATATATATATATATATATATATATATATATATATATATATATATATATTCACCAAAACAGAGCTTATGACTTTTAACAAATCCTATCATAGGAGTTCAGTCTTCGCTACTCTGCGAGTGTAGACACAGTCATGCACTGGTGCAAGTTGTTTTCTCTGGCGAGGTGGATGAGATCAAAGACCCCCTATTACAGAGGTCATAGAAGTCTGTTCAGTCCATGAATAGATGAGTTTCCAAAGATATTCTGAACATGGGAAGTGTAGTGCACTCTAGGACATTCCCTGGGCTCTACTTCAAGCATCAGCTTCCACCTCCTTACCTGCCCAGTCACTTCACTCTAGGAAAAATTGATTAGTATGAGTTTGATATTGCCATATCTTACTTTAAGGTTCTAATAATTAATGAAAAAGTTTTGATGGCAACTGCAAGAGAAAAAGGAAAAGGAAAACTAAAATGCCTGTGTAGTCTTGAGAACAAATGAATGAAATCTTGAAGAAATGATCGTTAATATCAGACCACAATAATATTGATTAAGGAGATTTATCACATTCTGAAATCTAAGTTATGCAGAAAGATTTGTGCAAATGGGCACATATTTGGGGAATGTTTATGTGTATCTGTTTGAAATTCTGTAAATATATTCAGAGGTTTATTCTTCTCAGGGGCAGAAGAAAAAAAGTAATCATTACTATTAGCATTTATTGATCATTCACTACATACAGGAATTGTGCTAAGCCCTTAAGCAAGAATTAGCTTGTTAAATGCTCACTTAACACTCTACAGCAGTTATGATTATTATTCCCACTCAATGATGAGAACACACAGGCTTATAAAATTTAACTGACTCAACCCAAATGTCATGGCCTAAATGGAAAAGTCAGGATTTGCACTCATGTCTCTTTCCCAAGCTCATGCCAATGGTCACTTGTCACTCTCTTGATTACTGAATGATGACAAAGCAAGTGGAGAAATATTGGGAAGAAAGAAGAAAAGAGGAAAGGAAAAGAAGTTTAAGATATAAAGGAAAATTAAGAAAGGAAAAGAAGTGAGAAATAGAAGAGAGTAAAAAATACCAATGGCACAATTTGGGCACATAATAGACATTTGATAAATATTTGTTAAATGAACATGTTTGACATCTTCATATAAATTCCATAAATATATACTCATGATTTTTTTACAAAGCAAAAGTTTTTAAATTGTTCACTTAGCCAGAGACAATGGTGTTTATGTGGTTCAAAAGCAAAGTTATTTTATAGTCATGTTTTTTAAACACATCCCAAAGACTGAGAAAGCCAAGTTCCCAAACTGTAATTATTTAACCATTGGAATTAAAATGTATTTTCTGATTCATATCCTCACTTTCAAACTAACTTTGTGATTAAACTTAATGTAATTAGAAGAGTTAAAAACCTTAAAAAGAAAAATAATCAAAGTTCCATTTTAATTTTCAGGTAGATTCTTTCTGAAGTGAAATATCACCAGAAAATAATTACCCCTAATAACATGGGAGCTATTCCATTAAATATCTTTCTTTATTTAAAAAAAAAGGTTTGTAATTTTGAAGAAAACAGAGGAAATAATGAGAGAAGAGCCCCGTTTGGTCTACTCTAGACTCATCACATGCCCATCTCTATGGTAATGCATTTGCTTTGAAAGCGTAAAAACATTCACACTCCTGTTCCTGTATCCAAGAGGCTGGCATTGCTGGAACAACCTTGCTGACTGGAGCCAGAGCAGAAGTGTCCTTTCCAAAGTCGACCTTGTTTTTACTTCCACTATTGGTCTTACTGTGTGGTGCTTTTTAAGTCTACATCTTTCTTGAGATGTTCAAGTTCTCAGTCTCACACCACGCATCTCATCAAACACGTCATTATAGATCTATTGATGAGCGTCTCCTTGTATTATACAGTTCATCTCTTTATTAAGTACTGCATACTATCATATTAGACTTCATAGGAACACTGAATATATATATATATAAATTCCTCCCCCATGATTACACACACGCGCGCGCACACACACACTACTATCATCTCCATCACAGGTGAGGAAATAAATATTTAGGGAGATTTGTTTCCTTAGCCAAGATCACAATGTAGTGAGTAGTAAAACTGCATTCAAACTCAGAATATAAAGCTTGTGTTTGTGATCATTGTGAAAAATACAAACCATTAAATGTACAATCCTTCACAAACTTCCCATCATCTCAGATCCTCTCAGCTCCTTTGTCTGTTTCCTCATCCTTCAATTAAGGCTCACCACAGCCTCTCTGTTTAGACCCATGGTCAGCCCTCAGTCCGTAATACTGACTTCATGGCACCCATCTCTCTCTGGGATTTTGTTATCATTTATTCCTTTGTTTTTAGTATATGATGAAGAAGATCATAAATTATAAGAATAAATAATGAGTAAAAGAAGCTCAACCAAATGGGTGAAGTTGAGCAATTTCCAGAGGGCAGGGAACACAGAATAAATCCATTGATTTGCTTCAAGCTTTTCTTTAATGCTGGCCAAGTCTTGGCACACTTGTCTTTATTTTAAGGGAGGAAAAAAGAAAATAATAAATTTCATCCTTCATGACTATAAAAGAAATTAGATTTTAACCCCCCTACACTTTATTACCCTACTCAAAAAACAGAAGAAGTATAATTCTACTCCTACTTTTCATGATGACTTAATTTGTAAGTGTAATACTTTATAACCAACTTGAAGTTCTTCATCAAAAACTAAAAAACTACTTAATTTCAAATCAGCCTGCTTATTTATCTTTATATGTTCATTATTAATATATATTCTGTTAACTTTTCTTAAATTTATAAATATTTCCAGGAAATATCTGTAAGCTTTTAGCTTAAAGAATTAATTATATAAAATACTTCCAAATTATCATTGACTCCCTCTATTTTATTTCAAGTGAGGTGATTATCAAAAAGGATATTATTTTTAAGATCTTATAATTTTTAAATTTTTTAGGTGATTCAATAATCACTTTATCAAGTTTAACTTTGTTTTATCTATATTTGTTAGATACGTAAAAATTAATAATGATGAAATTATGCATCATAACCTCAAGCAATGACATTTTCTCAATTTTTCCACATACTGACCTGTCTCATTTTCTACTTACAGAAGTAGATGAAACAGAACGCAGTGTCAATTTCATCAGTAGTATATATGCTAAAATAATGAAAATTCCAGTAATCATAGTTACACAGAAAGATGACTTGAGGAAGTTAAGATACTTCTCAAAATCTCATGGTTTCTGGTCAGAGCACAGTGGTAGTACAGAGCCAGCTTTCAAACAGTTCTGAACCCCTTCCTTTGTCATCCACTTCTCTCCATTTCCTGTGTATATCCATTTCCCCCATTTCAGATGCTATCCTCTCACTAGGACTATTGGAACCCAGTCCTAATTTACCATCTCCTGCCTTCAATCTCCCTCCCTCCCATCTTCTGATAACTGCCATAGTTCTTTTTCTTTTTCTTTTTCTTTTTAGTACTGGGATTGAACTCAGGGGCACTCGACCACTGAGCCACATCCGGAGCCCTATTTTTTTGTGTGTTTTATTTAGAGACAGGGTCTCAATGAGTTGCTTAGCATCTCACCATCGCTGAGGCTGGTTTTGAACTCACGATTCTCCAGTCTCAGCCTCCCAAAGTGCTGCCATTATAGGCATGCGCCACTGTGCCCGGCTCCATAGTTATTTTTCTAAAACACTTTGTTAGCACCTGCTTAGCACTTGATCATCCTGCTCAAAAAGCCTCCTTGGTTCCTTTTTGCTGGCTGTGTCACACTCAAACAACAGAGCGTGGCAAGGTTTCAAATGGGCCCAAGCTCACCTTCCTTTCTCATCTTCCAGCACACATTCTCTCCCTGCATCTCTGCAAACTATTATCATGCATTCTTCCATTATGGAAGCTCCACTTTCTTACACTGTGTGTGTTCTTCTCTGTCTTTCAACTATTATTAAACTGCTTTGTCTGCCAAGAATTTCTTATCCACATCTCGTCCACCTGATGAAATGTCACTTTCCATTGGTAACTCAAATCAGATATCATTTACTCTCTCTGTTGTATTCTTTATACCTCTTTTATGTTGTTTCCCAAATCTCTGTATTCTGTTGTGTTTGTGTATGTCCCTGTCTCTATCATATCACTAATCACTGAACTATTGTTAGTAAAATGTTTCTGTACCTCTTCTATTAAGCTATGAAATTTGACAATTCACAGGTCCGCATTTTATTAATCTTTGTGCTCTTGATGCTTAGCTCAGATCTCTTTTATTAGGTTCCTTATAATATTCCCAATAAAATGTATGTGGGATAAATGATTCATAAGAGATAAAAGTGAATATAAATAAGAAAGACAACAGTAAGAAAATTGATAGGCATGTATGTTTGTAAAATATCCCTTCATCTTATAAAAAATAATCTTTATCATAGAAAAGAATATGTAGACAATTTAGAGCTGGAAGAGAACTCAGATTCAATCATTTTATATAATGCTTCTATCTAAAAGACGAAGGTGAGAGGTAGGGGTGGGCTCATATCACAGGAAGAGGGTGGCACAGCTAGGAAGTCCAGGATCCCAGTAGTCAAGGGGCTGTGCCACAGTACAACATATTGGTGGTGGAGGTTTTTGTTTTGGGGTTTTTTTTTTTTTTTGGTACTGAAGATTGAACTCAGGGGTACTCGACCACTTAGCCACAGCCATAGCCCTATTTTTGTGTTTTATGTAGAGACAGGGTTTCACTGAGTTGCTTAGTGCCTCACCATTGCTGAGGCTGGCTTTGAACTCACGATTCTCCAGTCTTAAACTTGCTAAGTGCTGGGATTACAGGCATGCACCACTGCACCCGGCTGTTGGTAGGTTTTAATTAAACAAAACAAAAATGTGTTTGGCTTCCTTGTTTCTTCAATAAGCATCTAAAAATACAATTAGTTCAAATAATTTCCTTAGAAGATATTCCTAGAATTAAGAAAATAAAGATTTGTGGAGCTAGAGTTGTGGCTCAAATGTAGAGCGCTTGCCTAGCATGCGTGAGGTTCTGGGTTCAATTCTCAGCACCATATATAAATAAATGAAAATAATAAAGGTCCATCAACAAGTAAAAAAATTTTTAAAAAAGATTGAGTACGTTGTGATAAAATGATCTTTTTAAAAATCACACTGATAAGCTGGATGCGGTGGCACAAGTCTGTAATCCCAGCACTTAGGGAGGCTGAGACAGGAGAATCGTGAGTTCAAAGCCAGCCTCAGCCACGGCGAGGCTAAGCAACTCAGTGAGACCCTGTCTCTATATAAAACACAAAATAGGGCTGGGGATGAGGCTCAGTGGTTGAGTGCCCCTGAGTTCAATCTCCAGTACCAAAAAAAAAAAAAAAAATCACACTGATGTCTACTCTTACCAAGCACATTTGGAACACCCAAGATAATCCCCTTTTAATATTTACTATTTATTATTATTATTCTTATACTCAAGTACCACTGATTACATTAAGACACCAAAGCAAAGAGTAACACTACCACATGTATTAGAAACACTGTATTATACCTTGCACATGCCTGCTCACACTTGGAGACTGGCTGTCAACTGACAATTAGCATTGCATAGCAGCTATCACCTGTTTATCATTGTTGATTGAATAAGACAGCTATTGTTCTCTCTGTTAATTAATATCTAGTGATTTGAAGGCTGGGTGTCAGGCATATGTGCTCTTGGCTTACTCCAGTGTAGTTAGCATGTTTCCCTGAAAGCCTGAAATGTTTCTTTTTCTTCTTTTAATGTTTTTATCAGTGCATGATAGTTATACATAATAGTGGGGTTCGTTTTTGAATAGTAATTGTGTATGCATGGAATATAATTGTTCCATTTCTGTCCCAGTAATTCCTCCTGCTTCCTCTGCTCCTATTCCTCTCCTCTACTGGTCTTTCTTTTATATATTGATTGGGTTTTTAAAAATTATTGCTTTATAAGATATACATAAAGGCGGAATGACCTCTACAATGAAAATTATTATTTTAAGTCTACAAATTTGATATTTACGGAAAACTGTTGGTCTTTGATTATTTATGAGGCTTAACATTTTCAAATATTTATTAACATTTACAAGTTTTGACAATTGATACCTTAGAGATGTCATAATTTATATCAATCTATGCATCTGTTTTATATTTGATATAGTAATTATTTGACATGACTTCAATACATCATCCCCTACTTTAATTTAAAACTGTGCTTATGATAATTTTTAATACTCACTTAGCACCTGAATTTTTTACTAATTTTAAGCTTACCCATTTAAATCAGATAAATTTTCTCATGGTTTTTTTTTTTTTAACTAAATCTAAAATAAATTCCATCTTATCTGAAGAAACTCAATTTCACTGAATAAACAATTGAAAAAATGTCCTTTCCCACTTATTTCTTTTCTTTTTTATTTGTTGTTTGTAGATACATGACAGTAGGGTGTATTTTGACATATTATACATACATAGAGTGCAACCCATTACCATTTTTATACCATTCTTGTGACTGAACACAATGTGAAGTTACGCTGGTCATGTATTCATATATGAGCATAAGAAAGTTATGTCTGATTTATTCTACTGTCTTTCCTATTCCTACCCCCACTCCCTTCTCTTTATTCCCCTTTGTCTAATCCAATGAACTTCTATACTTCCCCTCCCTACTTCTATACTTCCCCTATTTCAGCCTTTCCTACTTATTTCTTTTTCTTTTTGGCAAGGGGGAAGGGGGTACCAGGGATTAAACTCAGGGGCACTTGACCACTGTGCCACATCCCCAGCCCTATTTTATATTTTATTTAGAGACAGTGCCTCATGAGTTGCTTAGCACCTCGCTTTGGCTGAGGCTGGCTTGAAACTTGAGCTTCTCCTGCCTCAGCCTCCTGAACCACTGGGATTACAGGCTTGCACCACTGGGCCCAGGTTTTCCCACTTATTTTAAAGCTATCTTTATCACATGATAAATTCACACATACGCATATGTAAAGTTATTTATTTAGTATTATTATATATTTCTGGCTATTTCTGATTTCATTTTTATGTCTATTCTGGTACTAGTTAAATATTAGCTTGATTATTATAATTATTGTAGCTTACTGTGTTGCTTAGATGTTAAATATTTGGTAGGAATAATGTTTTCTTTAAAATCATCTTTTTATGCACTTATTCTCATCATTAAAATTTAAAATTATGTTTATCTAAAATTCCAGAACATAATCCTTTTTAATTTCTTTTGGAATTGCACTAAGCACAAAAACAAATGTATCCAGAAAGGATTGACAAGTTTTATAGAATTAGCTCTGCATCCATCAAACAAGGAATCTCCCTCCATTTTCAAATGTGTTGCACATCTGTCAACAAAGTTGTCTTCATATAAGTCTCTCATATATTTTGTTCAATTTGTTGCAAAATATTTTATATACTTTCTGCAAAGGAAACTACCATTTCATATAAGTTAATCAAAGACTTCTTACTGGTATAAAAGAAAGTTCTTAATATTTTCATATTAATTTTGTATTGGATTATCTTTCTAAAATAAGTACTTTTAATTTTTTTAAATTTATTGTCCTTAGAGCAAATTATTTAAACATAATCACAATACTAATTTTCCTTTTTAGTGGTGATTTTTACTATTTTTGTTTTGTGCTTTATTAAACTGGTTAAAATATATAAAATATTAATAATAGGGTTAATAGGTCTAATCCATCTATTTAATAGAAATAGCTATAAATATATAATTATAGCTGGAGATATATGTTATCATATTAAACTTTTATTCCCTTCCTCGTTTGTTTTGTACTTGTAATAAAAATGAGGGTTATATTTTAACAAATGACTTTAAATCATATTATGAAATGCTAATTATCTTATTTGACCTATTAGCATGATTGTAGTACATTTCCCAATATGAAACTACACTATTTCTTTTAGATAGCTTAAATGTATTTTATGCAAACCAATTTGCTTCATAATCAGACTATAGTGTTCAGAGGTCTCCCAAAATTCTATAACTCAAATTTTTGAGTTAAGTTCTTAAAATCAATAATGTTTCTTAAAAAAAAAAAAAAGCAAATGTTGATAAATGCCATCTTTATACTAGTCCCTGAAGTCTAGAAGATTGAGCATTGAAATTGAAATGGTGGGAAAGTAGGGGTTAGGGACTGCTTCACATTTCTTGGGTCAGGGAATTCAACACGTGTGAGGCCAACCTCACATAACCTCACAGCTGATTGCTCTCTTGTGTTCTCACAGATATTCTGATTCTTCAAGGGGTCTTCCTTAGCCTTACAAAGCTCATAAGGTCTTTGAACCTCCTTGCCTCTGGTAGGTAGGTACCACTCCTCCTAGGTTTCCACCTCTCTGCTCCATCTGTTATATCTTTTCCCGAAAGTTGCTCAGGGGAACTTTCAAAATGACCCCTTCATCCTCAAGGTGTGACCCATGACAACAAAGTTTGTACCACTTGCTCCTGCCCACTGATGATTTGGAGCAGATCTGATACTCATCCAAAGCTTATTGATGAGATTCAAGCTTCCAAGCAGTTGGAATTGAGAATTTGAAAAAAGAGCTTAGTGTCAGCAGGTGTCCTGAACCAAGAGTAGCTAAATTCTATCAGTGTGGGATGACTTTGTGCTGCACCAGAGAGCCAGAAGTAGAGAAAATCAGTACAAAGAGAGCCAGACGGTGCAGAGAGACAGACAGAAAGATGTTTGAGTTTCTGTCAGGTTTACCTTTCTTAGAACCAGTTCTTTCCTTAGACCCTTTTATATCCTGCATTGGTTTTTCTTGACACATATTCATAAATTCTATTAGCATAATCAAGCAAGCTTAAATTGCTTTCTGTTACCTGCAATCAAACTAACCAAATTAATATGCCATTATGCTTGACTTACTCCTGACGTGAGCTCAACTATAGGTAAAAGGAGTGGAGAGAGATCTCAGGAATTCTACCCAACACTTTTTCTGTATGATAAATAAGGTTTTCATAGCAACAGAAAAACCTTTGATTCCATACAAGATGTATAGTATTAATATTTTATTGCCTTGGAGTAAGGAGTTGACATAGTTGCTTAAGTTCCTAAAAAAAAAAAAATCTGAACTCCTTTATTTTATGTCTTTCTTTTGATAGATCTTAGGATTTAAAAAATTTATAGAAATAGCATTTTGTTCTTAGTAGCAATAAAAGTAGTCCTAAAAAGTCAAGTTGTTGTTTTCCTCTGGCTTCCCAAGTAGAGAGGAGAGGTTGAGAAAACTTGTAAAGAAAACACGAGTGATTCTAAGCCTGTCATGATTCTGAATGTGCTTGCAATACAGATTCAAGAGCTGGGAAGGTAAAATTCTTCAGCAATGATAAAAAGCAGTTTGAGTATTAAGAAGCAGTCAAACCTCTATTGTAGCTTATGTTTTTGTTGTCAAAAAGGAATTTAAGTTTCTTAGTTTAGTAATTTAACTAAATATTTCAGTTTTAATTATTTCTAAGAAATGAATTTTGGAGTGAAATACTAATGCTTTATCATTATAGTTCTATTATACTCTTCACATTGTCAAACAATACCCTGGAAGAAACATGATTTTGTTTAAGTAGGCATACCACACCCCTTCTTACAATTTCAGCAAAACTGAATTTTAAACATGATTGCCTTTTACCACCAATGGTATGTGAAAAATTCAGTAGCTTGGACTGCTTTATCTCCTGCTCTTATAAACTTGGAGTCTTCCTCTAACCACGACATAGTTTTACTATTTTGACTAAAGTGGACCACAAAAAGTAATATACGGCCATATTAATGTCAAAAAGAAACAGTCTAAAGCCCTCATATTAATATGAAATAATTTAACATCATCTACACAGAAATAGCACTTCAGCACAACCACTATTCAATATTTAACTGGGCATTGCTAAATAATTCCATGCAATGGGTCAATTTTGTTTTTTTAATTATTTGAGAGAACATCATGCAGCTCACTGATCCTGACAGAAGCTGAAAGCCACAGTGTACAACATTGGAAGCAGCCCTGTGAAGCCCATTCTTTTGACAACTTATTATAGTATGCTAAGACCTTTCCAGTGCATAATAATATTGTTTGTTTTGTGTATTGTAAGCAGCCCTGGGTCTAGATGGGGCTAGACCCACATCTGAGCTCTTCAGGAAATTAAAACCAGTCCTGAGGAATACTTAATGTGGCCAACAGCCCCTGTACTTCTAGTCTTTAGGAAGCAGGCTGGCTGTCTCTCAGATGAGAACACTTGTTGTCACCAACACAATCCACTCCACAACTATCCAATTAACAACACAACATAGTTGTTTGCTAGATTTCCAAAAACAAATCCCAAACATCTACTTAGAGCAAAATCCCTGTAAAGAGATATGCATGTCCGTGGGACAGATACTAGGACCTTTCAAGGTACCACCAAGACCAGCAAGTAGGACTGGGAAGTGTATTGGCCAGGGTTATGCCAATCCCTTCAGCCCAGCGGCTCTTACTTCAATTGATCAAAATGTCAGATTTAGGAGTAGGAAGTTAAAATTTAAAAAATAGAGCATAATGAAGATGTTCTTCATCTATTCTTCAGAGTATGGTTCAGCCCACATCATCAGAGTGCAATCGAGTAATAAATCTAGATGAAGGAAAGCTGTCTTCCTCCTCCTTGAAAACACCTTTAATGAAGTAGATTTGGTGTTCCAAGCATTACATTTCTTAGTTTTGATTGTGGGTACAGGTGCAAAACAGCTCAAGAGAAGGTTTTGACTTTTGCTGTATGATTTTGTTAAATAGCATTGCTCATTTGACTGTCAAAGTCCCGTATGACACCTTTTCTTTTAGAAATAATTTCCCCCCAAATTCATTCTCTTTTGAAAAACAGACTTGTTCTTATCATATAATTTTCATTGCAGGTCCCTTTATGCTTTGACTGCTTAGGGAGCTCAAAACTAACACAGCCCCTTATTTGGGTTACTATATTCATTTCTTTCTCCTGTAATAGTTTTAATGGTGTACTCCTATTCTCTTTTCTTTTTGAATCATAAACAGGCAAAGTATTAATAATGCATGAACATTAATAGATAAGCCAATAATGAAATAAAATAATGATGACTATCTTGAAAATTATGGAACATCAAGAGAATTATATAAGTCCATGATAAGTTGCCTATGTTCAGGCCTCTCTGCCTGTATTATCAGCTACTGGAATACAGGCCAGTCTAAAGCCTTGCAAAATAAACCTCCAGGGAGCTCAAAGAAATTCAAGTACATACAGTAAAATTCAAGTATTTTCCATGACCCTCCTCTGCAACATACTTACTCTTGCATCAGACACAATGCTATTGTGCTTCAGTAGGTTCCCATTGTTTTTCAGATAAAGAGCAAACATTAGGAATTCCCTAAAAGACCTTACATGGTCACCTATCACCCTGCCTACTGCTCCACTCTTAAGATTTCATCTGTCCATAACTCCCTAGATCAGAGAAATTTCCCTCACTGTGAACACTAATTCCAGCACATTTCCCTTTGCAGCATTCATTGTAGGGTATATAATTATATTTGGGGGTATTTATTTGACTGGTATCTAAGTTCCCCCAAAATTATAAATTCCTTTTAGTTTATTTTCACCAGTAATACATGTTTAGCACCTATCATAATGCTGAGCACAATATATGTGCTCAATTAAACATCTTGACTGAATTAATGAAGTATTATATTTGCTTCTCTGTCCTTAGTGGATTGAAAGAAAGCAGATTATGGAAGGAATCATGCCTAAAGGCAAGTACAGCAACAGTACTCTGATAATCTAGTAGGGGAAATAAAACCTATGAAAAGTGGACAGGAGAACTCAGAGATCATTGGTGTCTAGAGGCAAATTGTGTTAATAGCCATTAGACATGTAGACATTCTTTAATAGTCCATAATAGCACTATAATATTACAGTATGATATAATAATTGGAGTCATCAAGGAAGGGTTAGGTTTTGATCTATGGTTGAGATAAAAGGGAAATTAGTAATTCACCTTTAAAATGCCTTCATCAGTGCTTCTTTAAAAGATTTCTCTTTCTGAAGGCGAGCCACAGTTATTGAGAAAATTTACTCATTTGCATTTCTCTCCCTACTTCCTAACACTAATGGATAAATGAAGTGTTCCCAACCTCGCATTAGGATAAATAACTTTACATTGCAACAATCCTCTTGCTCAATTTGATAACTGCATGAAAATGATTTTCAAACCTTCCTTAGTGTTTATACAAAGCAAAGAATTAATGCCATGTAATGATTCTCAAAAATTCTGCTAGAGAGGAGAATATTCTGTGTTGAATGTAAACCAAATTCTGCCTTATGTTGCCAGAAAAAAAGCAAAAGAAGTTTCTCCTTGAATTCTAAATTGAAGATGACCTTGTGCTTTTTTGAGAAAGGCTGGCAGCTGAGGTCACTGGAGTGTATTGTGATAGACAGTGTGGCGGCTGTGCGTGGCTCGGAGGCATGTCCATTGTGCGGATTACAGCCAAACTGAAAGAATTAGACAGCTCAGAGCATTCTATCATTTCATTTGAAAATAATGGTCAAAGTCATGGGCAGTAACCATTACAACTCTCATGAAAGAACAGCAGCATTCAATAATTCCATCACTTCAGACAGGCAGTTTGGCTCTTCTCTGCCTAATACCGTGGATCCAGGACATTCTGTAACAGCTTCTCGTGACAGTCACAGAAGCAACATTTCTGCTTCTACAGTAGGAAAATCCTATCTACACGGCATTGTGTGCAGCTGTGCTTTCAACTGACTAAATCATTGAGAGAAATACAAGAAAAAAGACGACGCAGAAACTTAACACTCCGAAGAGTATAAATATAGAGCAACTCCAGATCATCCATTTTCTTCAAGTCAATTTACTGTTTAAATACCTTAAAATGAGTTTCAAAACAAAATTTCTATAATCTTTTCTCTAATGATGGCATGAACAAAACATTTTCAAATAAATCTAATCTGTCATCAATGGCTTTGAATGAGCCTTCTAAGTTGTTTCTGAAATAGTAATATTTAAGTAGAATATTTTGATTGATAGAGGCTTATTTTTACCTTTTGCCTCTTTCAGGAGCAGATTAATGGTAGCACAAAAAATATGTTGAGATTTAAAAGCAGGTGGAAAAACTCACACTTCTGATTAAAAAAAAAGAACTGTTTCTAATCCTGTGCTTTCCACTCTGCCTGAGTATCTTCTATATATAGGGAGGACAAAAACATCCTGTCACTTCTAAAGCATTTAGAGACCATGAAAAAAAGAAAAAAAAAGAAAAAAAGTTGCAACTTACCATTAAAATTCACAGACCTAATATAACCAAGTAGCTCCTTCCCATCAATGGTGCTCATCCGTGGGCAAAGGCCGATGTATCCAGGACAGAGATCTTTGTGCATATTGTGCAGGGCATAAGCCATGGAATATACAGCATCAATCACAAATTGAACCTTCCCTTCCTGTTCGTAGGATGAATCTCGAGCAATTCGCTCTAGTCCTGCAAAATAGAAGGAAAACCATCAACTGACATTGTTAGATTTCAATAAAAGATGGCATTAGCATGAAGATTTCTGTCATCTGAGGTACATGGTATATTTAATGAAATACAAACTATTTGATTTTACTTCTGATTAATTCTATATTATTAAGTTTGTTTTGTTTTGTTTTCAGTGCTGGGGATCAAATCCAGGGCCCTGCACATGCTAACCAAGCACTCTACCACCTAGCTGTATCCCCAGCCTCCTAGTGAGGTGGTTTGTTTTGGTTTGGTTTGATTTTGGTACTAGGAATTGAACCCAATGGCACTTAATCACTGAACCAAAACCCCAGTCCTTTTATTTATTTATTTATTTATGTATGTATTATTTTAAGACACGTTGCTGAGGCTGGCTTTGAACTTTGCAGCCCACCTGCCTCAGCCTCCCAAACTGCTGAGATTATAGGTATGCACCACTATACCCAGCTTCCCAGTCAGGTTTTTAAACTAGATACTGAGTTTTTTCTTTAGAAAGAGCAGAAACTATTTCATTAGCAACAAAAAGATTAAAAAATAAGAGAAGTATAGTTTCATTATCTGTATTTCCACCTTATTGAATCCCATCATACTGTATATAGTAGTAATTATATAACATCTTGAAATTGACTTGATCTTTTAAGTACAAGGTATGGAACGTGATTCTTTTCATCTATCTCATCTCCAAGAGCATCATTTGATTAGTAGCTCAGAGTAAGTTCTCCCCCCTTAAGATCTGTTCTTGTTTTTAATATGCTCTATTTGGGAGCTTTTTTATAATTATTATAGGACAATGGATCCTTAAGTGACTCTGGTTATCTTTAAAAGAATCATTCAATTTATTTTCTCTTTGAACTCAATTTTCTATTTAAATTTTCTATTAAAAAGATGTAGATCTCTCAAAATGAAATGTCAGTCAGAGTAACTGTGCCCATGTTTAGGCATATTTAGGGCTGAGAATTGGCACTGGAGAATACCTTTAGGCTGGTGTTTATCATTTGATACATATATATTGTATATATATACAGTATATATATATATACAGTATATATATACTGTATATATATACAATATTGCTTTTCAGTATATATACTGAATATATATATAATGTTGCTTTTCAGTATATATACTGAAAGCATAGAATTTTTAAAAAATGGAAGGTAAATTAGAGCTCAACTATGATGGAACTTTCTTATTTTGAAGAAGATAAATCTGAGACACAAGAATATTATAGTTATATGGATCACATAAGTCAGATTCATGAAGTATCTTCAGGTATCATACTGAAAGCCCAATATTCCCACCATCTCTATGGGAAAATATTAGTGGATGGGAATAATTGTGTGATGTTCAAGAAAGAATTACAATAGGACCTAAAGTGTTCATTAAGGAAACAAAAACAGAACCTCTTCCACATCTTCCCCAAAACTTATGCATCAGTAACACTTGAATAAAGAAAAATCAAGTACTTTAAACTTTCCCATGGATGTTAGTTCCTAATCTATAATAAATCCAACAAATATTTGTTATTTTAATAATGCAAAGACCTGCTAAATTTACAGTTGAATTTAAATGGTTCTTTTATATTTGGGTATTTATATTCTGATAAATCCAGTTACTTTTTTTAGTTAATCATTTTTATGCATCCAGTCATTGCCTATTTTCCCCTTTAGTCTCAATCACTTGTGACACTGTTCCTTTCAGTGCTGCTGACTGGCATTCTAGTCTCTGCAGTCTATCATGATGTTAAATTCTGCTCCTCCCTTTCAAAATGGATTTTCTGATTTTTCTCATGTCTCAACTACCCTTTCTTCAAGGCTGTTTCTAACCTTAGAATTTGTTCATTCTCAACACTGTCAACTATTACTATTTCTATGGCCTAGAAATAAAAATCGAAATCCGAAATATTGTTATGAGTCCAAAACAATAGAATCAATTTATGGTAATCAATTTAGGAAATTAATTTTTGGGAAGATTAGTTTCCTATGCTTTTCTTATCACCTAATTGCCAAGCTCACATTTTCAATCACCTATCATTTCTAGGTAGTGTGACTCTAAGTCACATTCAATATCCAAACTCAGGCAATCATTATAGAGAACCACATTATTATTTCCCTAAAACTTCCTATTGAGATTTTTGTAGGTTTGGAGACAAAGAAGATCAGTTCACACAAAGAGCATCTTCAAAGTTTCAAAAGGCATGTTGTCTCCCTCAGTTTACCCTAGTTGCATAATCCGAGCTCACATCCCTGCAGATACAGGAACACAACACTTCTCTGACCCTCTCTGTTTGACTTTTATCTGCCGAGTCCTAGGACAGAACCACTGTGTCCAGAATCTCACCAAATTACTTGTGAAAATACCCCTTTCAGCTCTTACCTAAAATGTTTCTCCCTTAATTTTAACCACAAAAGACTATTCATAAGTAAATATTTAAGAATAGTTACAGAAACTAAATATTTTTTAGAAACACTTGTATCCAGCTGTTTTTTATAAACACTTCTCTAATAACCAACCACTCTGGTTAATTTAGGACTGAGTGGTTTCTCGGGACATGGCACTAAAACCTAAACAGTCCTGGAAAAGCCAGGATGGTTACTCATGAAAAAAGAGGCAAGGGACAAGGAAATTTAGTGAGAGAAACCTAAAATAAGTACTTATAAGATGGGTCTCTGAGTCCAGATGGGTACTCCTGGGTTTAATTGATATTGCATCACTTAACCCAATGACTAAAAAGAAAGATGGTGAAGCCCAGAGCAGTTGTTCTCCTGCTAAGTCATCCACATACAGATTCCTGAGTGCCACCCTAGATTGGCCACATCAGAATTTCCTGACTTGAGCATGAGGTGAACCTATCATTTCAAACACTTTTCCAGACTAGTCTGTGGACCAACTTTTGGAAACCACTACCCTCCAATATACTGATACTTTAAAATATCAATATAGATTTACTGTTTAGGAATGATTTTTTATGATATTAGAGTGTCAGAATAAAACTATTTCTTCCATGGTATGTGCAACTAGAAGAAAACCTAATCAACTCCTCCCCACTCTAGATAAAGACACATGGCCATCCCTCAGTTTTTCTGGGGAATTGGTTCTAGGACCCCATTAGATACATTGTTCAGGGATGCTTGAGTCCCTCATATAAAATGGTGTAGCGTTTGCCCATTGCTATCCTTTAAATTATCTCTAGATTATTTATGATATCTAATGCAATATAAATGCTATCTATATGAACAGTTATACTGCAGTATTTAAGGTATATAGACAAAATCTAAGTTGTACATATTCTATACAGATATATTTTTTAAAAAATATTTTTGATCCATGGTTAATTCAATCTCCAGATGTAAAACATGTGGATAAGAAGGGTAGTGGTATAATCACCAGTATCTATAAATTTCAAAACTTTTGTCATGTCCTTAGACACACTTGGAGGCCTGGACCTGGTTTCAAATAGATGCTAGAAAGACATGAATGATCTACAAATAAAAACTCTAAGGAATTATTTTCTTCTTGATACAGTGGAAACAGGTAGGAAAGGAATATAAAATGAAGAGATGGGTCAGTGGGGGACACAGGGAAAAAGTCTCAAGCACAAGGTGCAAAAAATGGGCAGAGACTTTTTAAAATAGAGATGTGTAACATTCCAGGTTAAAGCTAATTATATTGCTGCTCTGTGAATCTCTCCACTACACACACACACACACCCCTCATGTGTGAGTATTGCTGTTTATCTGATTTTGGTTTCTTCTATTGGCTTTAAAGAAAAGGGAGGGTGGAGGGTTTTATGTCTCCATTTCTGCAGAGTAAGGGGTAGCCAGCAAGCATAGACTTGGCAGAAAACACCCAAGCCAAACTGCTTCAAAGGAAGCAATGAGGTGAGAACACTAAGGAATTTTGAAATTTTACACCATCCATGGGACACACATCAGAACTAGACAAATACAAATATTTGATATTTTTAAATTTTCTGTATCCCTGAAATGTCCTCAATTTTATATATTATGATTTTATTATAATGCTATCACAATCTCTCTGTCAATCTATAAAGATATTCCTTATCATTTAATAATCAGGATCAATTTGTATACAACCCTTTCCTGATAAATTGTAATAAAGGAGCCTCAACATAATAGACATAATACTCTTCTTTGGATTTTCTTAAAAAAAGGTTCAACTTCATATATAATGGATTTATGTGCATTCATAAATTCCACACCCCTTTATTAAAGGGAATTATTAAATTTTCACTAGTTGAATCATGTATTTTCTTGACTAGTTATAAAACCCAATTTGTTTGAGTGAAGATTAACTATATCCAAGTTTGTGTAGTTTTTAAAGTAAAAAATCAGAAGTCTGTCTAGTGACTGGTGTCACACATGAATCCATAGACACTGTAAGACATTTTATATAAACCAGTGTAAGCACATGGTCACAAATGAAATGAAGTAGGACAGAAGACAGAAGGACAGGTAGAAAGCAGGCATTTGGGGTAACACTAGAGTAGCTGTAATTTTAAGTCCAGATTTAAAGTCCACTTTCATATGGACTTACAAGTCTGGAATTGAAAGTCACTTTCACATATCTTGATCACAAACAACACTATTAAATCAATTATTAGACCTTATCCATAGGTGCACTAATGTATTAAAAAAGAAAAGAAGCCCTAGCCCAGTAATGGTCGACATGTCCAATTACCCATGAAAGGAGAACTAAAAACAACCTTTGATCATTTTATACACGTTAAGTGTGGCTAAAATGCAGCTGGTTCATTCCTCTCCAAAGCCTGTACTCCTCCTGCCTCTCACTGTGCACTTCTTTCTTTGACTCAGTAAATTCAATCTGCACCTCACTTTGACCCATCCTTAAGTTCCTTCCTGCAATGACCTCAAGGACCCTCACTGAGTTGAAGTACACTTCCATTTTGGGAGAACTCCTCAGGAACCCCGTCTTGGTGTGAGAAAGACTGAAAAACACTTTTTAAATTAAAATAGAAATCTTACGTTTCTCTTCAGGTTCACCTAAAGATGAGGTATTTGTCTATTCACTAAACATGAGCCTCATGATGATACTTAAGATTTTACTGCAGCTAGAGTTGGATCTGCACTTCCTATATCTGATTCTCTTATTTGTCCAAAAGAGGAGTTTAGGCAGCTGACAATGACTTATCAACTTAATTGGCTGTAACTTTCATTAAGCCATAGTTTTTAAAGTTAGCATTAATGTATTGCTATAAAATGCTAAATATTGTCAAAGGCTGTATGTTAGTCAACCATTTAAAATATCACTGATTGTAAAGTTGTGATGTGTTTTAGTGTATAGCTTAAAATTAACAACATATAGCAAAGCATTTGCAGTATGGGAGATGGAGTCAGGCTCATAAATTTTACAGCAAGATTGTTTGATGTTTTCATTAATGAAATCTCAAACTTCTGACTCTACCACATGTTCCCAGAAAACATGGGAAATTCTTATTGGTCTAAGAAATACCACAGGTACTTCAATTAAGGTTTTCACATGCCATGGTGCATCTTCTTGGCTTTTGTTAGGTCTTGTATAAAGGCAAACCAGCTCAAGTTTGCAAAGCTTGTAAGAATTGCCTAACAGAAGTTTAAATTCTTTGATGCACACATTATTGTTGCAGAGCTCTGCTTTCTAAGAATTTCCCATTTCTTGGGCTGGTGTTTAGTTTTCTAAACTGAAATGTCAGGTGGCTGTTTTCATTTTCCTAAAATTAGTCCTACAAAATTTTCAATATTGATGTAGTGATGATCCAATAAACAGTGGTCAATTCAGGGCCACAAGAGAAAAAAGGAGGAGGTCGAGGAGGAGGAAGAAGAGGAGAAATAACTCTTATCAGTTGCTTTATTCAGAAGAAACCAAACATCCAGTTGATTGCATTTTTATTATTGTCTCTACCTGGAGTAGAAATAATACCAGACTCTAAGCTACAACTGTAGGTTAGAAAATATTTCTTTTTCTTCTCTTAACTCCTGACTTTTTCTTGAGCATGGAGCAATTATTTTAAAGAATTACATCATTTTCTTGGAGTTGCTGTGAGGACAATGGTAAGAGGAAGATGAGACTTGTGAACCTTATATGAATAAATTCATTAATATGTAGGGCCAGATTTAAAAGCCATTCTGAATTCTGCAAGAATCCCCGTGCCTCACTAGTGATAACCAAGAGTAAGGCTTTCATGCTCCACCTGTGCTTTTCCCAGTACTACACATATATGTTATAATTGCATAGAACGATGACACTTGAATCAGGGAGAGCCATGCCAAGAACTGCACTGTGAACTAAAGAGTAATTGCCATCAAGTAAGCAAACATAGCTCGTTTTTTACTGAATGTAGTCTGATTTGAGTTCAAAGATACAATAAAAGGAGCTTGGGGAAGGAATTTGAGCAGCATGCTCAATTACACAGGAATGCCTCCTGAGCACTAGGATACCCACATAAGTGTGCGCCTCACACACTGCAGAGAGATGAATTCATGGACCCTCAGATGAAGAAGTAAGATAAACTAATGGAAGCATCTGGCCATGATAGAGGACTGAACCAGCAGTAGACCTAGATTTAGGCCTCCATTGGACAACTTGAAATATGTGTGGCACCAGGCACAATCCTGAACCTCTACCAGGGCTTTCACCTGGGAATGTAGCTCATCAGAACCTCCATGATGGGGTTTCCCCCTCTTTCAGCTTTGTCCACTGGTGCCAAACACATCTCTGTTGGTCCTTAACTATAGCATGAGATCTCCAAACCACAGGACCTCAATTGGCTGTCCACTCTGTGACTTCACTCTGGCTCAGATGCTTCCTTCCCAGCTTTCAAGTCTCAAGTCACCAATTTTGTTTCTCAGTTTAACAACTTAGATTAGATCATGGAGTGTCTAAATGCTAGGCATAAATATTGAATACTATTCACTTGAAACAGAAAGCCATAGTCAACACTTAAGATTATTGCTGAGAATGATGTGCAAAGTGAATTGAAATAATCCTAAATTGAAGGTGGAGATGCAAATTGGGAGGCAGGCCACGTAGAGAATGGAAATAGGATGAGACAGAAGAAATTTAAGGAGTGAAAAAAATATATTTTAGATGTACATGTTTGTTAATATTTAAAGAGTGTACTAGAACAAGAATCAAAAGTATAAAAGTATAAAAATAATGTAAACTTTTATAGAAATGCTAATAAAAATTAACAAGTGACACTATTGGCATTGAAATGTACTGAACAGGAGAAATACATTTCAAAAAAGTTTTAAGCAATTTTCTGAACCACAAAAAAAAAAAACCTCATCTTGCTTGTGAATTTTGGCAATGCATTTGAGATGAAATTGGCATAAAATGGCTGAAATTCACAAGCAAGTTGATTGGGTATTTGTAATGAAAGACAAAGCTAATGACGTTTATATATTTATACTTACAAAATTATAATAGGATATTTTAGCCTTGGCGGTGTATGTGTTTATGTCTCTATAGGATTTCTCTATGAAAATAACAAACTCAAAGGAGAATTCCATACCTAAGGTTTTGCTTTGTGATTTCTGTGTAGGCTTTGTCAAGGACCTTCAGAGACGGGTGTTTTGGGCTAATGAACTCATTTGAGCCTCTGCCTTACCTATTTACAAAAGGGCAGAAGAAATTGGAAGGTAAGAGTCCTTTGCTGAAAATCTACCTTCTTCTGTAATTTAAATGCAGTAGCAAGAACTGAAGGCTCTCAACTGCTTGAGGACACATCAGGAAACACTTGTAAATCAACCACTGAAGAGCTCTAGATCAGCTCACAATAACTTCTCTCTTTTGTGCCTGGAGGGAAACGGAAAGTACTTTAGGCAGATGCCAGGTGTCCCCTTCAGGTGTTAAAATATCCATGAAATGCCCTAGGGTGTCTAAAACACTGAGAAGCCTAAAGTAAGTGGCAAATAAGATTAAGAGCTTATCTTCAGGCAAAACAACCAGTTTAAAAGAAAGACTTTACAGGAGAGAGCAAGTTATTTCACAGATAGATCCCTGAGTCCCTAAAGAAAGAAAAGGCTGTTTGATTAAATCCAATCATTTGCATTTTTCTACATAATTATCTTAGATCATGCACATAAGAGACAAAGTATGATTCAAACAATGAATAGAACTATTGCTGATGGCGAAGTTTCTCTCTTTAAAGCATATTAAAGACATCCCTCTTGCATTAGTCAGCTTTGCATCACTGTGACAAAATACCTGACAAGGACAACTTAAAGGAGGGGAAGTTTATTTGGGGCTCAGGTTTTCTTAGTCCATATACTGCAAACTCTCTTGCTCCAGGCTTAAGGTGAGGCAGCCCATCATGGCAGAAGGGCATGGCAGAGGAAAGCTGCTCACCTCGTGGTGGCCAGTAAGCAGAGAGAGAGGCAGAGAGAGGAGGAAGGGGCCACAGGAAATATATACCCCTCCCAGGGCATGCCCCCCAGTGACCTACCTCCTCTGGCCAGGCTCCACCTGTCTACAGTTACCACCAAGTTAGTCCATTCAAACTAGGACGGACACATGAGGTTTCAGCTCACAGTAAACATTTCACTTCTGAACATTCCTGCATTAACACAGGAACTTTGGGAGGACAGCTCATATCCAAGTCATAACACCCCTCTACAGATAAATTCAAATTTTCCTATCACATTCTCCACTCAGATGAGACTTCTAATGTTTCCCCACCCAACATGTTATAGTTGCAGACCTTATAGCTTGGCTCAGAATTTGCCTTTCAAAAATAAATTTCATCTTTTTTTTTCTAATTACAAAAGTAATACATGGTTTGACTAGAAAATAAAATTGTATAAAGAAGGAAAGAACATGTATTAGCTCCCATCTTAGCCACCCTATGCACATTGCTCTGGGTGCTTTCCACACTTCTTTCTTTGCCTCTTTAAACATTGTGATATGCTTTTTAAAAAATGTTGTATTCACATCACTCATGGTGAGAATTTCTCTATGTTGCAGGAAAAGTATAATTTTTATATTGTCTTTAATCTTTAAGATTCTCATATAATCTTTAATCATTTAATGGGCTTAGAGGCTTAGATCATTTAATTCTTCCTTGATTCTTAATGTGATCTTTTGGGCAGGGAAGGGGTCCCAACTTTGTTTTCCAAACAGTGAGCCAGTTCCCCCAGTGCTATTTATTTAATGTATACTTTTTCCCATTAATGTTTATAAAGTCATTTTTAATACATATCAAAATCTTATAAATTTGATATATATCTGGAGTTCCTGTTGGATATATATCTGGAGTTCCTGCTCTATTCCATTTGTCTCTTCGTATGTCAATACTACATGTTTTAAAATTTTGTGATTTTATGTTAGATCACATCATTGGTTCATTGGTTCTATCATATTCTTATTTTTAAATATTTCTTGACTAGTCTTACTACTTCAAGAAATTGTAGCATTCATTAGCATTGTATGTGTCCATTTATAAAATTAATTGCAGATGATTTGACAAATTTGCAGTTTTGAATTCCCATTTGAGACCATGGAATATCTCATTCAAATCTTTTGGAATCCTCAGCAACAACACATCACACACATTATTTTTTTTTAGTTAATGCCTTGATATTTCATATTTTATAGCTCTACAAAATACGAATATTTTGATTTGATTTTTAATTGGTTATCTTGGCATAATTCAGACATTTTGATTCACTTTTAATGCTCAAAAATTTTTTCTGCTCTTCTCTAAATACCATGCATCCTGGGAGGCACAGATTTGGTCCTGTTTCTTCTACATCACAAAGGAAAAATGCAAAAGAGCAAGGGCTCCAGAATGAGACTGATCAAGATTTTCGACCCTGCTTTGGAGTCTTGTATTCTTCACTCATAAAATGGGAATTTCTACCATTTTGTGTGTGACAGTTTTGAGAATTAAATGACATAATATGGGATATCTGGGCCATTATGTGGTAAATAAATAATAACCATTATAAAATACTCAACCTTCCATAATGTGCAACATTTTTCCAATCATGCAAATGAAAAAAATCACAACAGAAAGTGAAACTGGGAACACAGATTTGTATATTCATTCAATAAAGATGAAAAAAGGTAAATTAGGCTAGTGGTTAGGAACACCCACTTTGTATCCCATCTTCCTGGGTTCAGATCTTATTATCACCATTTACTAGTGATGGGGCTTTGAGTAAGTCCCTTAAACTGCTATGTTTCAGTTTTCTTGTCTGTAAAATGGGGATAATAGTAATGTTTCCCCTATACAGTGGCTATCATAATTAACTGAGTTAATATATATGACACTCTAAAGAGGATGTGGAAAGCCATAGGCACTACATAATAGGATACCATTTTTCTTATGATCATCTTACTATTATCACTCATTAAGCTTGGTGATATGCTAAGTACCAAGTGGGATTCAATAGTAAACAAAAACTGACCTCATCTCTTTTGTCACAGAGTGACACCAGGGCTAAGATCTGGAGGATAAATGGGAGTAACTTGGGTAAACAAGGTACGTAGGAAGAGCATGGGAGCAGGTGACAGTGATGGCGAAAGCCTGGTGATGGGGAGCAGATGAGTACAAAGGGTCAAAACAAGGCCAGGGAGGCCGGGGCTGAGGCAGGAGGCTCTCTCAGGGAAGTGCCAAGAGGAGGCCAGACAGGGACCCTGCCAGCTACACAGAGTCAGTTTGTCTTTCTAAGAGTAGTGGAAGCCAAAGAAAAGTGGAATAACCCTATTTCCTATTCAGAAATAGCACTGGGTCAGGAGAATAGGTAAGAAGGAGGAAAGTGTTGATGGGAAGGTCATTTGGGAGGTTGTTTCATAGACTGGACAGGCATGTATGGTGGCATGGGCTAAGATGGTGATGGAGAAGGAGAAATGTGAAATCACTTGAGACATATTGAAAGATAACATGAACAGGATTTGGATACAGGAACTGAAGCAAAGAGTGGTGCTAAGAGTGGCTTCTAGGTTCCTGGGATCTATATCTTCACAGGTCCTGATACTGTTCAGTGAGACGGGCAACACTGTCTACACCAGAAACATGGCGTCCCACTAAGAACTACACACTTGCCTAATGGGCAATCAACACAGTATGCCTCTTCCTATTGAGACAGGTCAGAGAAATTCTACTAGACTTCTCTTCCTAAAACTTCTGTGTACTCCCTAACTATGAGATTACCCTGCCTGATTTTCAGCATTTATATGTTCAGGTTCAAGGATCTGACACTGGGTTGTCCTTAGTCAATTATTACCAAGCTTCCTGGATGTAGGGACGGTGCAAGAACTGGGGAAGGAGGAGGCATAGGAGTTGTTTCCATGACTAACATGGTTCCACAGCTGACTTCAGGGTGGGGATGCAGCTGTGGTATAGCACTCTCTTACTGTGCATGAGGCCCTGAGTCCAATCCCCAGTATCACCGCCCCCGCCCCCCACACAAACAAAATAAAACAAAATTGACTTCAGTCATCTCATTTGTAAGTTCCTAGTAGTTTATCATCTTAGTAAATAAGATAGTCTGCCTTTAATATAAACATAGGAAAATACAATTTTTCTCCTCTCCATTCTCTGTAATTCCACCTCCTGACTTTTCTACACTCTTGTCCTTCAAATTCTGTCAGCAATGAAGGAATATTACTACAGATGACATGTTACCATCCCCTAGAACTGGTAATTCATAAAATAAGAATGTCCATGAAAAATTACTTAGAACACCATCCCCATCTGTTTTCTTTATACTTTGTGACATACCCTATGAGTATTTCTTGAAATCACTGTACAGCACATTTTCAAAATTAGGAAAAGAGAAATCAAGCACATCACAAATAGTATCAGGAAGTAAAATTTCTTGAAACTTTTATTTCAGTAATGAGATAGGTATTCTGTGTTGCCATACACCGGAAATTGTTAACCTGTAATACAGTTTAAAAATGTTTGAAACTCACTAGTTTTAATTCTCTTATTTTACAAATGCTAAAACACGGACAGAGGAATCTAGTGAGTTTCCCAGTTCCAGCAGCTCATGGCAGAGCCAGGAAAGAACTCCCGAATCACCTAACTCTATGACTTTCCCTTTATGCCATACTGCTTCGTTTTGGCCACACTCTCTTTCTTGTTTTAATTATATTCCATTGATGATAAACAAAATTCAAAGGAGTCTCTAAATGAATTTTCCCATGAGGAATTAAAAGCCTTGAAGGACTAAGTGAATTATGGAAAGAGAAGAATAACAGGAAGGTATGAGTTATGTGAAAGGTGTCTCAATCCAACAGGAAACTGTATCAGGGGAAACCAACAGCAGAGAACCGCGTTTTTTGATTGACATGGCAAAAGCAAAAAATTTTGTAATACTTTAATTTTAATTTAAAATTTAAATACTTAAATTTTTAAAAAACAAAGACTAAAAATGACTATAAGATGCATATACTTTAAATAAAAATTTGATAGCATCTGTGTGCAGTACAGGATCACTCAGAAGAAACACGGAAACAATTGTTGATTGTACAGCGCGGTCAAATCCTCTGGATGACTGAATAGGTTTTTCACTTTTCTTCCCAATTTTAGGGGTCACTGCACAGGTGGAGGTATAATGCCAGCGCCTGATTAAAGCAGGTCACAATCTGTCTGGGAGAGTTTCAGTGCCATCCTTCACAGGGACAGGGACCAGACAAGATGACCTCTCTTGTTGCCTTCCAATTAATTCAGGCAGCCTCTGCTTCTATCAGACATCTTCAGGGATGCAAACTGAACCCTTACTCCAACTCCTCAACAGGAATCAGTAAACGAAGAGGCTGCAGACTGTTTTTAATGGATAAGCAGGATCCATCTTTCATTCAACATTTTTTGATTTATAGCATGTTGCCATGAATTATTTCCCCAATAATCTAAAACCCCATGGAGGATAGGAGCTGGATCTGACTCCTCTGAACTCTTGCTGGGCCTAGTACAGCACCCTAATACATCGTAGGTTAATGTCAACATTTGTAAACTGACCTGAACTGAGTTTCTTAATAAAGAAGTATATATAAATAAGATAGTCCTAATTAGCTGTCCATAGGCTCTTGTCCCTGTTCAATATTCTGTGAAGTACCATGCTAGGAAACTATTATAAGACGTAATAAAGTACAACTATAAAACATTGGTCAAATAAACTATATCTGTACCTTCTATTTTTATGCTTATAAAAGGTAGTCAGGAGGAGTATTTATTTTTGTTTTTATGTTTTGTGGGTGGGAGGTTCCTCTTCAAATGGACCAGCAGGACAATTTCCATAATAGAGGAAATAGATCATCTGAGACTAACCACATTAGACAGTGTTGAAACAACAGATCCAAGATGAGGTAAGTTCTCACATGACAGCTCATTTCAAACTCTCATAAATCAGCAACCTGTGGTTGTATTTCAACACTTCCTAAATAATCAGTAAAACATCAGTATTCATTAAGCAAAATGCATACACAGCATTGCCTATGATCAAAAATTGTGGCTTTTGACTAAAAATTTAACTAACAATGGAAAGGGAGTGAACTCGACAAGTCTTTCCTAAAAGGAAATCTAACTAATATAAAATATGATATTCTTACAAGGTACATATGAACTAAATTACAGCCTTTGTTTATCTCTAAGTTCCATGAGGACCTAGAAAACATTCCAAAATAGAAATGGAATTCTGGCCAAGGAAGGACTGAATCAACAACTGAGGATCTGTTCTGACAACAAACCCTGGTTTCACCTTGAGAGATGGAGCAAGACCTATCAGACTCTCTGATTATTACCCTTGTATGTAAATGCAGAGAAAAAAAATCAAAAATATTTTCATCTTTAAACTTTCAACACATGCAAATTCAAAACAGAATTGAAAATATTTTCATCTTTTAACTTTCAGCACATGCTTTGAATATCGAAACACATTCCGTGAGAAAAATTATAAATAGAAATTTGATAAATTTAGAATTAATGTGAAAATCATAGCCCTAGATATACTTTAAATTTATTTCTAACAAATCTGTTTTCCACTGTAATTTATTTTTGCTACCCAAATTATGTTACTGGCACCAAGGACTAGATAGAAAATAGAGAAGACATGATAAAAGAAACATTTAGATATAAAGGCTTAAGTGTATAAATGTTCAGAAATAGCCTTCTTCTTAGAAGCTGAAAGGAGACCTAGCATTTATAGGGATCTGTCATGAGCCAACCACCATGCTAGACAAGTTGGAAATGTTGCTGCATAGCTGCAATAAGTCTGGAAGGCAAAATTTATTATTCCCATTTTTGTATAAGAAAAGAGTCTCAGAAAAAAAACAATTTGCCACCACTGAGCCACGTTCCCAGCCCTATTTTGTATTTTATTTAGAGACAGGGTCTCACTGAGTTGCTTAGTGCCTCGCCATTGTTGAGGTTGGCTTTAAACTTGCAATCCTCCTGCTTCAGCCTCATGAGCCACTGGGATTTGTTCTTCTTTTTCTTATTACAACTCACATCTAAATAAAGAATAAGCCCACAAGTAATGTTCTGGATTTAGATGATGATATAACCATCATCAGATCCTTGGACAAACACATCTCATTTAGCACTTTTAGCATCTAGTAAACATTTGCCTTTGACATTCCATCATAGCCTTGTATGTTTAGCTTCCATATAAAGTGTTTTTTTTAAATGTGTTAGTCTTTCAATCAAATGCTTTTAGGAATGAGACAGCCACAGGTATTGGAGTCACCCTCTGCTTCAGAGTGAGGTTTCTTATAAGAGCATTGTGACCCTACTACCTCATTGCAGTACACATCCTGACTCCTGCAACTTGACTTCAGCCCAACCACACAAACCATGCCTACCTGGGTGGATATCATTGGTTGGACCTTGAAACCAATCCACCACTTCTTACGAGGCATTAAAGCACATGGTTTTAGCAGGACACAGTGTTGATCAGATGAAAGACTGCATTTCCCAGCCTCTTTTGTGGCTAACTTTAGCTGCTAGTAGGACATAGGCCACTGTATAATGTGGCAAATTTTTTGAGCCTTTCTTAAAAGATACAGTTATAAAGACTTTGCCTCTTTATCCATTTTCATCCTTTCCTCCATTCTGCCACCTAAAAGCTGATGTGATCAATGGAAACTCGCCCGATGTCTAGAACCAAAAGGAATTAGTATGGTACCCTAGAGATGGCAAAGCAATAAACTAGAAGGAGCTGTGGGCCCTGAGGCCTGAGTAGGGAACTACCCCATCACTCCTGGATGACTTCTTCTGAATTTACCAAGCAGAAAAATAAAGTTCTACTGTGTTGAAACAGGTGTCATTTTCACTCTCTGTTACCTACAGCTGGGCATAACCCTAAATGATGTAAAACCAAGCTCTTTCTTCATTTAAGCCCAAGGATAGTGACATGTTCATTGCCACACTTTGACTTTTCACTGGACCAGTCTTTTGAGATTGCCTAGAACAGCAGGAAAAACTGAAAATTCATCATAAAAATTCCTGTGATATCTGTTATGTCTGGCAAATAATGTAACCTCTCATAGTTTTAATGTCATCTGTAAATGAGGGAATGATGATCCCTTACTTCAAAATGTGAAAATTATGATTTCTACAGTATTGTTGGCCTATTCTCATAAAAGTCATTTAAGACTAGCATTTTTACACATTTAACTTTTTTTGGGGGGAGGGGTGGCAGGGAATGAACTCAGAGGCACTCAAACACCGAGCCACATCCCCAGCCCTGTTCTGTATTTTATTTAGAGACAGGGTCTCACTGAGTTGTTTAGTGCCTTTCTTTTGCTGAGGCTGACTTTGAACTCACAATACACCTGCCTTAGCCTCCCAAGCCACTGGGATTACAGGTGTGTGCTGCCATGCCCAGAGTACACATTTAACTTTAAAACGCCTTTTAACCTGGATACCTTTAAAATATCCTTTTAACCTGGATAGTTCACTCTCTTATATAGTCTTATAACAAATAAAATAAACAAATAAATAAGATTCAAAATTCTTCAAAGTGATTATAGTGGGCATGTATGGAATTTCTGTTGTTTTGCTGGATGTGATAGCCTAATTTAGAAGTAGATCAGATGAGCTGACAAAGGTTCTGAACTGTGTGACTGTTTTCCACTCTTTTCTCAATCAACTGCACATAGTAATTCTCCGTGTCATATCTTTTTCATTTTGCAAGTGCTAATTTTTGACACAATATTGGCTCTTCTCCACTCCTGTATTTAGTACGTCTCAGGTTATGATGAAAATTAAGTTGGTCTCCCGTACCTCTTGCTTTTGCAATTCTAGATCATTTTTCTCTTCTGAAGAGTCATCGTTGTGAGACTCTCATCCTTGCCCAACAAGTGTCCCATACCAGCAAGACAGACTACTTCACATAGTACATGTTAATGATGGATGTTGCCCAGGGGGTACCACCCAGAGAGTATTCTGTTAACACTCCTTCACTTCTAGACTCTATGCCATTGGGTGCAGAAGTTGTACACATCTAGGTAAGAACAACCAAAGGTAGATGGGCATGTAGTTTAACCATCCTGAAGATGACTCTCTTCCCAGATTGCCAGAAATCAACAGCAAGAGGAAAGAAAATGACTGTATGGTGTTCTTTTAGTAATTGGATACAGGTCATTTTAAATTAAGTGAGCACACTTAACTTCTAAGCAATATGTCATGCTCTTTCTATTCTGCTAATGCAAAGTATCTTTCTTCACAAGTAAAATTTCACTTGATAAAATATTATGAATTACTTTTCCTCCCTATCTAAGAAAATGTCCTCCAAGATTCCTTTATTCACATTGCACTTACAAAGTGTTTGCAAAATAGTTGCTACTGTCTTTGAGAAATTTATTAATTAATTTGCTATTTATTAAGTTTTTGTCCCTTTTTAACTTCTTTATAAGCTTTCTTGTTTTGACTTACTGTAACATCTACTTGCAAGCCTCAATTTGACATAGAACTTTATTCCTATTTTTGGATACTTAATATTTTCTTACATGTATTTACATCATTGTGCTCCAATTAAACAATTCTTCAACTAAGGAAAATTCTACTGGAATTCAATTGTTAGTTAATTTTATTAATATTCAGGGAAATTTCTAAAATTTTCAGGTTATGATCAGTTTCATTCTCTTAGACAGAAAGTATCATCTGAAAATCAAATATATCAAAAATGCCTAAAGATGAAGGAAATATCTCCGCCTAATTCTTTTTATCTGAAAGTATCAGCCTTGAAAATGCACTTGCTGTTTACTTTCTCTATGAATCTCTAGTCAAATCCAACAAAAACAGCAATTTGCCTGAACATACAACATTTAAAAATCTCCTTCAGATATCCTTTGCATTTATTTTATTCATTTTCCACCATCTTCTTGGTTTTTACCTTATTTTAGTATCATTTGATTAGCTCCTATGTTCTAGAATGTATACAAAATTCATTCTCCCTCCCTGTCTATTGCAAGATTATAAAAGTACTATTACATTAAAAGACATGGAAAATTAATTCTCTTTTACCCTACCAAGGGCTTTATCATAACTCTGCAGTTAAACATACAATTAATAGCATACCAAGAAAGTATATAGACAAATTAGACATATACTACAGTAGATAATCCACAGATTATGCCTTTGAGAAGGCAATAAGTTTGCTTAGGTCAATTTTTAAAAAGTCGAGAGAGAGAGAGAGAGAGAGAGAGAGAGAACACTCCATAGTTTTGTTTTGCCGGCAATGTAAATGCAGCTTTAGTGAAAGATAAGTTATTCTTCACACAGAAATAGATTTTTCATATTATCCAGAACATATTTGAAACCCATAAAACGTGGCATTGTAACTTTGAAACAGCATTTTTCTGAACTGTCTACATACTATCAGGGAAGAGAGAGAAATAGAACAAGGAACACACACATTACAAATGACTACAGATGGAGAATCCAAACGTTTTGTTTCAAGTGGGTGTCATTTGTCCACAATATAATTTATAGCCTGTAGTAGGATAATTGCTATAAACATCTTACATATCTTACTCTTATTTTGCATTTCTTCCTTGCCAGAAGCCATACTGAAATCTAAGATAGCCTAATAATGTTCAAAAGACCAACAACAAAAATCATAACGAAACACAAAAACAGAGTAATCACTATTCAGTGGGGAGAACAACAGAGGGATTTTTCTCCAGCTGTAATCAGTTTATAATTATGGCCCTGCAAACAAGGCAACACATAAAGAAACAGCAAGAAACTCCTAGTCAGCTTCAATGTTATAAATTTATGGCAGCTTCGAGCTTTTTATCTTCACTGCCCTGACAGATGATGGAGACTCTGCAGTTCTTAGGCGGCTGCTCTCTTCATCAGGACCAGCATCCAGTTGTACAGGTTAATATTCCACAGAAGCTAATTTATTTTTAAAAAATGTTAAAACTCCATAAAGCATGACAAATAACACAGGTTTAAAATATAAATAACTAAAACTGAGCATCAGGAAAAAGTAGTTCCTTATTTGTCGCTGACAAATAGCAAGCCTGAAGAAATATGAAAAATGCTCTCCCTAAAATAGATGGATATTATCTGATATCATGACTTGTTAAAATTATGTCATTCCAGTGGAACAGGAACTGCAGGTTGCCTCAGCTATTCCAGCCAGTTATTTCTTCTACACTGTGAGTTACTTTGTGGACCAAGTTTGCTATGTAGGTTAGTCATGTAAGACTCAGATCAATATCTCTTCAAAAGCAAGAAGATGAAGTGATTCAAAGACTTGAATCACTAAACTGCTTTCCAACTGGCAGTTTGGAATAGGAAATCCAAATATTTTATTTGTTTAATCCCAAAACTGGTCTGTATGAGAACATACACTTAAATACATTATAATAATATTCTACCATTTTTTTAAAAAACAAACAATAATGCATATTACTAGCATGGTAAGTATGTATTAAGACCTCTCACTTAAGAGATATGGATATATTCTACTTCTTACGGAGATATTATCTTCATGTCACTTCATAAAGATATAATAGACAACACACCCATTCACACCAAAAATTTAAATTATATGTTGGAAATTACAGTTTTGCATTGGTAATTATTCATATTGTTGTCTTAACCATTGTTTTAAGCTATTATATTAGCATTTTATTTAAAAGTTTATCTTTTCCTTAAGGACTAAGTCCTAGAGGTGAATCAGCTGATTCATATGGTTGTTCTAAAGCAGTAAGAGGGTGAAGAGGTATTTGCCAAATCAGAGACCATCCCTGGACCCAAGACTGCACTAATGGTGGCAGAAACATATGGTGAGAACAGTGTAGAGTCCAAACAGGTGAAGGTGAATGAGAAAGAGCAGCAGCAAGGGCCAGAAAGTGTGTATGCAGACACAAATGCCTGGTGGCTCAGTTGACAAGTATCTGGGGCTCGAAGTAGAATAACTTGCCATGAACATCAGGGAGTGCCTGCTGCTTTACTAGACTGCAAAATGTGTCAGATGCCTTTGCTGTGAGGGAGGAAATGTGAGATCCTCATTAACTCATTAACTCTTTAAGACCTCTAGGGTGCCATTTGATAAATAACAGTGCTGGACTTCTACATGGAGTCTAAGCACCTATTGAAAAGAACATTCATCCTAAAGTGCCCAGCTTACTAATGTAGACTGTAACCCCACCTGAACAATGTGTAATAATGACTTCTACATCTGATACATGCAGTTAGTGAACTAGATGGACAGAAAGCGAGAAAAAGACCTATTCAGTTATGGCACATAGTTCTTTAGAATATTACATGACTACATTCTTACTTTAGGGAAAAAAAAAAAGCCCTAGGTGGAGATGGTATGCTTAGATAATTGAACATCTTGGCTTGTCACCACCTTTCTTTGCCTACATGTACTTTATGACTTGTATTCACAACACAGATCTCCTTTCAGAGTTACTATTATCTTTCTACCTTCTGCACTGTAGTCAGCCTTGAAATGCAAAGCATTGTCTGTATTGTTTCACATGAGGCAGCTTTCCCAGATTGGTTTTTTTTTTGAAGTCCTGGGATGTTTCCAACTTGAGGTGGTGACTCACCCGTTGAGCTCTGCATACATTCAGACCCAGAATGGAAGCAGCAGTGTTCTCTTTTCTCCTTGCTGAGGAGCTTTGAGTGGTAATGCATAGTGCCAGTGCGCAGGCCTGTGTTCAACAACACAAGCTTTAAATGATCTTCCCAAGTGGTTTGCCCATGATTATAATTTGTTGCCGTCAAGTGAAAAATAGTCTTTTGGGCACAGCTTGTAGGTAACAAGAACGATAGGGGTAGTTAACTGAATTCCGTGGAAATAAAGTGCAACTCTAAAACAGATAAGCATCTGTTTTAATCAGGCTATTAATCACTATCCTGAAATTAACGTGCAATTTCAAAGAAATAGTTTTTTTGGAAAGATGGAAACAGATGCTGAATAGGTACACCTGTGTACTCTCTGCTCCTCATCGAGGATGTAAGCTTGCTGATGCTGAGTTTGCCTCACATATCAAGGAGCGCCTTGTATTTGTGAATATTCTTTCAAAGAAAACCCATAGATTTTAAGTAAAAATTTCCAGAGGGGTGATTCAAAAGATTTATGGTACGTGCAAAAAGCTATTCTTATTCCAGTATCTGGCAAACAGTACTCTGGAGGGCAAGGTTCATAGCCCCAGGATGCCCCTAAGGAACTAGGGGAGATCATCAGGAGGATTAAATATTGTGCTGGTTCTGGGTCAGTATCTGTTTTCCCGATGGGAATTCAAAGAGCTTCACAGTGAATGGCTGTGTCCTCTTCTAACCAATATCCACTGCTACTGGAAACTCAGTCATCAAAGCTATATTTAAAGACAAGTCAGCAATGTGTGGTCCCTGTACCAGAACAGCGGCAGCATCCTGACAGGGGACTTAAGTAAATTCTCAGGTTTCAAACTAGCTCTACTAAATTAGAAGCTCTTAGCTAAGGTCCAGCAAGCTGGATTTTTAGCGAAGTGATTCTGATGCACCCTTAAATTTGAAGGCCATTGGCTTCAATGTAAACAATTAGGTGCAGTTATTCTAAATGACTCTCAGCTTTAACCATTGGTTCATCTGAACCTGATTCTCTCTCCTACCACACCCCATTCAGTTCACACAGTTTCAGCCTGCAACACATCTACACTTCTGGAAAACTGCCATTTTTCCAGTTGAAACCAAAAAGTCCTCTACATAGGTTATCAGGTGCTTTTATCCGCGTCTAAACTGTTTCGGTGATCATCGGAAATCAAATGACCTGGACTTTCTACAGCTTTGGACAATATCTGCCCCCTACCCATCAGCATAAAGACAGGCCACAGCGTATGTCCATTCAGTGACAGGAGATACACGATCCTTCCTAATTCTTCTCTTATCTCCCCTATTGAAGTCCACGCTGTAAAATTCACATCCTTTTCATCACTAAAATATAATTTAAACCACAGAACACTCTTTCACGTTTGTGCCGGTCCCTTTATACCTTCTTTTCCCTCCCAGAAACAGCAGTTGAAGAATATGTTGAATATGATTGTGCTGCTATGTGACATTTTTTTCCCATCAGCTTGCTTTGAAATCTTACTTCTTTTTTCTGATTGACATAAAAATTGTCTTCTTTTACTACTTTCCTTCTGATCAATACTTTTAAAAAACAAAGTAATAGTCTCCTTGGTAAGAGTAACCCACCCACTCATTGTGCTTTTATATTATTTTGCCTGGTTTGGTCTGTTGTAATAAGAGAAGATTATGATGGAGTGAGAAGGGTGTGATTCAGAGGGTTCACATCAAAGGACAGTCCCAGAATTTACAAATTCATCAGTACATGCCATTTTGAACTCTGAGCTGGAGCTTCTGACCTGGAAAATGGGGTTGATAATTACCCCTGCCCTGAATACCCCATAACACTCTTGAAATAAAACTTAAAAATGCATGTAAAGTCATTGGTACTGCTGTAAATATCTGCATAAACCTGAGCTACTTAATGTAGGTGAGAAAGTTTACTAGACTCAGAACTACACAAATAAAACTTAGGACCTGAAAGGGATCCCAAGTTTTGTTACTGTAGCCATTTAGTGTACAGGTACAATGCTACAATTTAGACCGGTTGATCCAATTAATTAGCTAGTAAACATTAGTAATAAAAAGCAAATGGTAACTATTTTGTTTTGCTAAAACAAAATTCCAAGCAGAGATACTTAGAAAATATGGCCTAGATTATTTCCATATTGGAGAAAAATCGAAACAAAAGGCGTAAATATGCTAAAGACCACACTACGTAAAAGAACCATGAAAAGGGACTTGGAGGTCAATGATCACTTATCAAAATGTTTCCTAATAAAAAATAGGCTTTGGGGCTAATCCACAATGCCATGATATATTATGAGAAATAATTGTACACATAAGGAATTACTTTGGATCATTAACAGCAGTATAGATTTCCATCCATTTAAATGACCCTTGAAAATAAAACACAATATTTACTTCCCTGGGTTTTCTTCAAGTTTTAGGAAAAATATCAATTTGCAACTCAGAAATCAAAATTAAAAGGCTAAAATAAGATAGAATGTCTTTGCTCTCTTTATTACCACGTAAGAAATGCAAATAATAATAATAAAAAACAAAAAACTGCCCTCGGCACTAGCAGTGTTAATTATCTACATTATTTTTCCTCGTATACAATCTTGAAAAAAAAATCAGACTATTAACCTTGTAGAGTGTGTTCTCATAACATTTTGCTCAGCATGAGTTTATAACCAATCCCAAACTGTCTCAAATCCCCAGGCTTTGTGTCTTCAAAGGTCACTTCCTCCAGTTACTGAAGATTAAAGTCCTTAAAAAAGTGTAGCCCTTAAAGTCAACATTGTCCGCACAAAGATTCCACTTTCCAATTCAGAAGATAAACTCCTTTTATTCGCTATATGAGAAATGATAGCAAACTATGGAACACAATCCATATTGATTTTTAATATTCTTCTGAAAAATATCTCACTAATCCATATATTTGTTCTAATATATGAAAATAAAGGTTCACTCCTGACCAATGTATTAGGCTATACTCTGGGATTTTACTATTCTGTGATGTTTTTAAAAATAATAACATAAAAGCAGCATAACACTAATTAGAGAGAGCAGTGCTTGCTAATTTGCTCTAAAACAGTGTTTTTCAAAGTGTGCTCCATAGACCACCTGCAACCAGAATTAACTACGATGTTTGTCAAAGTTCTTCAATTCCATCCTAGTGAATTAGATGGGAGGGCTGCTGGAAGCTGCACTTCAGACTGCTGGGGACTCCTACATATAATGTACCGTTTGTGTCAACCTAACCTGGGGTTCCCAAGTCCACTGCACATTGTATTCACCTGGAGAATTTATTAAAACACCAATGGCCAGACCAAGCCCTAGACCAATTACATCAGCAGCAAGGTTATCAGAAAAAACACAGAACATACTTCTTTAATTTACTTACACTAAGAAACTATTTGTCTAAAATTTAAATTTAACTGGACATCTTATATTTGTATTTATTAAATCTGCCAACCCAAGATCTTGGGACCCAGGCACAAGATTTTTATGAAGCTTCCTTCTTTGCATCAGCTGGGCATTTGGATTGAGAATTACTGATGCAAAAACCCAAGCTCTAAAGAGGTAGGAATATATCCCTCTTCAGAAATACTCAGAGTTGAGATGATCCAGTTCAGAGGGAAGCAGATAAAGTGCCCATAGCTCCCTGACAATTTTATATGCTTTTATTTTAAAAAAAAAATATCCATAGGAGTGGATTGATTTTAAATTAAGTATATAATAACTGAGCAACATCGACATAAGACTTAAGCTTTACTTATGGAATAATGTATTTTTTAATTGATACATAGCACTTGTATGTATTTATGGGGGACAGTATGATCATTCATGTATGTACTATGTAATGACCCAATCAGGGCAATAAGCATTTCTATCTCTGTATACACTTACCATTGTTATGTGTTTGGAACTTTCATGTTCTTCCAGTCATTTTGAAATACATCATAAATTGTAGACCGTAGTTACCCTATTATTGCACAGTAGTTAACTAGAACAACCTTTTCTTTTCTTTTTTGTGGCACTAGGGTTTGAACCCAGGGCCTTGTGCATGTGAGGCTGGCACTCTACCAACTGAGCTATATCTTCAGCCCTAGAACAATCTTTTTAAAATAAAATATCCTCTTAGAAAAACTGAGAATGTTTGAGTGTTAACTGAAATGAAGACCTCCAAAAGATTGGTTCTATAATCAGCTAAATTTTTTCATAACTGATATATTGGCTTCTACATTCACAAACCCCTCTCTGAATTTCTGATTTCCAGCAGGAGAGGAGTCAAGTCAAAACCAGCTCTCTCAGTGACATTCACTCTTTGCCTTAGAGCATTCATTATATTGGTGTTTCTTTCTCAGGAAAAGTTTGAGAGCCTTCAGACATTATCTAGTTGTCCAGTGAATAGGGATCCAGGTGGAATAAAAACAGGCACAAAGAAATCATCCACAGGTTTGCTCACTAAGGGATAAGATTCAGGTTAAATAAATGTTGCTATAGCCAGTGAAGTTAGAACAGTAAGACTAACAAATAACAACCCTAACATTTCTTGAACGGTCAGCTTCCCCCACTACTACTACATCACCCTATATTTACATATCAACCTAATCAACAGATGATAATAATTTACAAGAAAAAAATAAAAGTCAATATTTCCTGAAAGTAATATTTTCTTAAAAAGAACATCAGCTTGCAAGAGTCCTCAACATGAATGTGTTAGGATTTTGAAGTCCAGAATTGAAACAAAGCTGAATGATAAACAGATAACAGATTTGAGAAGGTTACTAAATAAATTTTAGCAAAATGTCCCTTTGTAATGCAACTTTGAAAATAAAGAGCACAAATTTATCAATATGTAAAGGCACAAGCCCATTTTCAGCTTGCTTTCTCATAATTCACCTCTGTCTACATACTCTCAGTATCATATCAACACACCAGATCATATCAAACATGTTGGGAAGCCATCTTCTTGCTTCTCAAAACAAAAATGGAATTTTAAAGCTATCTTGATATCTATTAGCATAGCTCCAGATCTGAGGATAATTAACCCATTTCTTCAAGATATGACATTTTCTGAAAGAGAGAAATATAAATGACCAGTGAGTGATTTAAATGATCCTCGCCGAGTTGGGTCCATGATGGTGCTGATACAATTGGCAAGCAAGCTATCACAGTGACCAATATATCACTCAGGATTTGGTACAACTTAACAGGACAGTCCTAATGACCAATTATCATGGCCCTTGTAAATTATTTCTCGACTAGCTAAGGAAACCTACAGAATTACTCTTTGCACCCCAAATTCCTTTTAGTTGAAAATAAACCATGTAAAAAGAGGCCACCTCATTTTAGGTTGAGTGTATCCATTTCTCCCTTCAGGTCCAGGAGGGCACAGACCCTCTGTGAATGCAAGTCATGTTCTCTCCTGTTAAAGCTCTCTTGCATGAGAACAACACTCTCACAATGAATACTATATTCATTGTTAGCAAATAAACATCATCATTCCCAGGAATACTTCTGAAGGTTTGCCTCAACTCTAGGCACTATAAAACCAAGTCTTACCTTCTTGTCTCACCATATTCTCTCTCATCAAGTCAGTTAAATCTGAATTGCCAGATTCCACAAATAAAACTACAAGATTCCCAGTTCAATTTAAATTTCAGGAACCTTACATAGGTGCTTCATGCTCTCCTAAACAGAAAAACCTAATAGGACATTTTTAAATCATAATTCATTGGCTGAAAATAAAAAGCTCAACTGTACTCTAGACTATACAAATGGTCATTAAATGTCAAGTTTCCTACTCCCACCCTATGAGTTATTATCAGACTTGCAGTTCATTAATTCTTGAGATATCCACAGTTTATAATTCTCTTAGCTTTTCTGTCAGTATAAAGGTTAGAATTTAACAACCTAAACCTCTTAATTTTTACAAATACTTCATCTGTGTTGTGATTAGCACTAGTGAAGACAGCTTAAATTGAATAGCCTAACAACATCATTTGTGGTTTATCATCAATTATTTACATTGTTTACACGTAATCTAGAACTAAAAGTATAATGGCATATATTCTTAATTTTAAGTTTTTTTTTTTTAGATATTCAATCACAAGTAACATTTCCAACTCTATTCAAATTTTTATAAAAATCACATTTTGGATTCCTCTAAATATCAAGCCATGCTCCATGGTCCATGAATATATTCATCAGGACCACAGCCAGTGGTGTGCAAATGTATCAATAACTTGCAAGTAACAGAACTGAAAGACCGCTCCAATTTGAAGTCTACTGACAACTCTCTGGAGCTAAAACCTTTCAGTCTATCAAGCATGGATTTATTCATGATGTTTGACCTTAAGAGATTTAGGGGGAAAGTGCTAAAAATCGAAAGGTCTAATTATTGAATAAAAACTACTCATAGAACATGAAATATTATTCCAAAATCCATAGCCAGCACTAAGATAGTATAAAACAACAAAGTCATTCAAAAGGTGCTGTCGCCTTTCTTCTCCTTTAAATGGCAACATGGACTTTTTTACTGGCTCAACCTAATACTATCTAAAGGTACAGTTTTATGTCCCCATTAAAAATAGGATTAAAGAGACCTCAAATATTGGACAAGTCTATTATAGAAATACATCTAACCACCAATAGCACTTGGAAAAGATTCAAGATTATCTCCTTTGGGGATACATTTATATCCCCAGAAAAGGTATACAAAGAAAATGCCTCTGTGAGAAGAGGAAAATGGCATCATGGTATCCTAAATTCTTCATTAAACAAAATCTCAGATTGTTTTTCAGATTTATATAGAAACAAGTCCAGAGAATTTTTCCAACTTGTCATGCATTATATTGGGATTAATATTTTAGAACATTTTGTCCATTGTGCAGTGTGTTATCACCTTCACATCAGCAAAGAAAATGACCCAGGTAGATTCAAAGTGTATAACTAAGTATTAAAGCAAAGGGCTTTGGCCTTTGCATTTTACCAGTAGAACAAAGACATCAAGGAAAATCCTGATGGGGAAAATACAGCTCCAGATAAGTTAGTCTGGAAATTTAAAACAAAGGAAAACTGGGTAAAAATACAAACATTTTCCTTCATTCATGGGAACAGAGTATATGGTTATGCCCACCTTGACATGTTCCCCATGGCTACATCCAAAATTATTCTGAATAATAAGTAAAAGTTAGAGATAACTACAGGGATGGACCAGAGACTACATCCTTTGCATAAACAGGGATGGTAAAGCAAGCTCTGGCTTTTTAAATTGGGCTGTGCTGTCTCTGAGTCAGCCTGGGCTCCTGCCTAATAGAACACCTGTGTAGAAAATAAAAAGGACAAAAGAATACAGCCTACTTCAACAAGCCTAGTTTACTTCACTGAACTCCTCAGTGAAGGTTTTGCTACCCCTGACATATTACCAAGGGCAGATGATTGGCATTCTTACAGGAAGCCAGAGAGGAGGGAGCTTCAGAAGGCTGGGGCTATGAGAGAAAGGCTCACCTAGGAGGTGACACAGGGATTGGAAAGACCACAGTGATGATAACTTGGAGCAAAAGGTTTGGAGGAAAGGGTCATATAGCACTACTGAAGAACACTCTAGAAACTGGATTGCTTCAGAGATGTTAGGGAGCTTAGCAGAGTCACTGGAGTTGAAAGAAGCCAGAAACACAGGACTAAAATGCCATAACTAGATTAGACACCCTAGACCCTTGCTGCTTGCTACATGAACTGTGATATATGGACCGGCAGCATCAACACCATCTGTACACTTGATTCAACAGACCCCTCGAATCAATTGTGCATTTTGACAAAATAGCCACAGGATTCTTATGCACAGTGATGTTGGAAAAGCACTCCCCCAGTCTTTTAGTGAGCTTTTTCACTGCTGTGACTAAAAGACCTTTCCAGAACAACTATAGAGGAGGAAAGTTTATTTGAGGGCTCACAGTTGCAAAGGTCTTAGTCCAGAGAAGGCCAGCTCCATTCCTCAGGGCTCAAGGTGAGGCAAAACATCATGGTGGTGAGGGGAACCAGCTCATATGATGATCAGCAAGCAGAGACTCCACTCTCAGTATATAAACATATACCACATAGTCACACCCCCAAATGAACCACTTCCTCCAGCCACACCCAACCTGCATCTAGTCACCACTCAGTTAATCCCATCAGTGATTAATTCACAGATTAAGTTAAGGCTATGAACCAGTCATTTCTCCTCCAAACCTTGCATTGTCTCACACATGAGCTTTTAGGGGACACCTCACATCCAAACCATAACCCCCAGTATTTAGTCAAATCCCCAGGGACTAAAGCTAAAGGTGAGCTCGGAAATGTCGTTGAAAGAAACATCCTAGCTGAGACAAAAGAATGGAAAACACCAAGCAGTAGTTAGTTGTAGGAGCACTCCCTATGCCTTCAACCCCTCCCCCCTTCCCTTTTTTCCTATTCTCCTCATTGGTTGTAACCTCAGGGCCGTGATTGGTCCAAGGACCCTATATAAGCCTTTGTATTTCCTGGATTAAACAGGCTCTGCAGAGTAGTCTTACCTACCTCCAGAGTCTGGGTGGAGTGACTCCGGGGACCATCACCCCTAGCTTTGTCCCGGGAGACCCCACTTCGTCTTCCCCGAAGACTCCTTTTCCTCTCTCAGGACCCCAATTCAATGAGAAGACCCACGAGGCCTGACCTCAAACAACATCTGGCGCCCAACATGGGGCTGAAATGCGAGGGCACCCTGAACCGGCTCCTCACAGAGCACCCCGCTGGCTGTCGCTTTAATACCCAAGCCAGCAGTAGTGGTCAAGTGCACTCCTTTCTTTCTTCTTTTTTCATGCGGTGGGGAAGGCGGTCCTTCTAGTTTACTTCGGCCTCTTGAAGAAGAGAGTGGGAAGGGCGTGCTACTTTTTCCCACCTCTTGCCCTTCATTTTGATGCTGAGAGGTCAAGTTAGGAGACCTGCTTTGGCCTAGGAGATTATCCTAGGCAGCAATATAGGGCCTGCCTTTCTTTTATTTCTTGTCCCATCCTTGGTCTTACAGCCTGGATGTGGTTTCCTGCATAAGACAAGGGATCAGAGTGACATTTTTGGGGGCTTGGGTTTAACTCTTTGCTGAACACCAAGCCTAT
>PVHX01012526.1:0-58840 GCA_004024805.1 Geosciurus inauris
TAATCCCTGCACTTTGGGAGGCTGAGACAGGAGAATCGCGAGTTCAAAGCCAGCCTCAGCAACGGCGAGGCACTAAGCAACTCAGTGAGACCCTGTCTCTACATAAAACACAAAATAGGGCTGGGGATGTGGCTCAGTGGTTCAGTGCCCCTGAGTTCAATCCCTGGTACCAAAAAAAAAAAAAAAAAAAAAAAAAAAATTCCCAGCACTTTATGTGCACCTCCATTATGGCTCCTACTACATGTTAAAATGAGGACTATTGGCAGTCCTCAGTCCTCCTAGCACCTAAACCTTCAAGAATCAATGTTTGACTCAATAAAGGGGATAGTTGTTTATATCAATAAAGGGGACAGTTGTTTATATCACTGAGAAACCCTGCACTATGGACTGAGCCAGGCAGATCTTAAGTTTGGGCAATTTAGTGAGTTGTGGTAGAGTGCCCCTGGATTCAGTCCCCAATATTGGAAAACAAAGACAGACAGACCCGCGCCCCCCTAAGACATGAACCTGCACTTTAGGTTTTTGTACTTTGGCAGGATAGGGAAAATAGAATTGAATTACATTCTAAGCAACTTCATATATTTAGGGCTTACAGTATGTGTGGTAGAGGAAGGGATAGGGTAGGGGACCACTGCTTGAGGCTGGAAGTTAGGTAGATGGGGACCAGATTGATTTGAGACTTTCTTGGCTTTATCCTCATAGACAGTGGACAAAACTTTTGAAAGTTATATGGAATGAACAGATTTCTCCAAGACTGCTGAGGATATAGCCTACCAAATTCTTTTATCATTTCTGGAGGAAAGATATTAGGGAATATTTAGTTAAAGAAAGTGTAGATTATTTTTTATACTACCTCTTTTTTTGGGGGGGGGGGTTAAAAGCACCAAGAGCATATTGTAGTATGCAAGATGAACGAGCATACCTAAAGCAAAAATAAAATATTTTTAACCACCCCCTACAAAAAATAAACCTCCTTATCAGAACATTTAAATGGAATTGACCTATTATTAGTTCAATTTATGCATATATAGTGATATCCTTGAAATTTTAATGTTGATTTTGTTAATTTGCAAAACTAAAGGTGCCCTGCAAATATTAGGATATATATTTGATACTTGTCATGTGGTGCCAAATTGATGGGCTTACATTTTTAAGTAAGGTGGCCTGAATTTATCTGTCAAAGGAGAGCATATAGCTGTGGGGGAGCAAAGATGATTATGTTGGAGGAGTTGTTTTTCTTCTGATGGTGAAGAAGTGTAGAGCTGACCAAGCACATCTATTGACAGATCTATTGGCCATTTGAAATTATGTTCAACGAGTTAGATAAAAGGCTTTTAGTTAAAATATACACTGGGCTATTTTGTTTGTTTGTTTTTTTGTTTTGTTTTGATGGTACTGGGGATTGAACCCAGAGGTACTCTACTCTTGAGCCACACCCCAGCCCCTTTTAAATTTTATTTTGTGACAGCATCTCATTAAGTTGCCCAGACTACCTCAAACTTGTGATCCTCCTGCCTCAGCCTCCTGAGTCTCTTGGAGTGCGCGATCACACTTCTGTTTGCTTTTGAGCATATTGAATGAAGTGATATTGAGCCAATCTTACTTGTTTTGTTATTGGGGTTTGAACCTAGAGCTTCCTACAATGCTAGATAAGTGCTCTGCCACTGAGCACTTACCCTGGTCCTCCTTGCTCTCCTTCTGGTACTGGGGATTTAACCCAGGGGCACTCTACCACTGAACTACATCCCCAGCCCTTTTATATTTTTAAATTTTGAGACAGGGTCTTGCTAAGTTGCCCAGGCTGGCCTTGAACTTAATCCTCCTGCCTCAGCCGAATAGCTGGGAATTATAGGTGTGTGCCACAATCATTTTTACTTATTCCTATCTAAATTGTTTGAAGGCGATCAAGAGAAAAATAAATTGTATTTTCTTTAGACATTCATTGCTGCTGCCCAAATTGAGAGGAATTTTGGTGTTTTATCTATTTCATCAAATTTGGAATGAATAAAAATACAGTATTGAAATTTTTAGTTTGTGCTAGATTTTGGTTTATATTTTGAAAATATTCAGCCTGGCCTCATTGTTGAAATAGATGTTTTATGTTCTATAGGCTTTTTTTTTTTAAAGGGACTAAAGATGGTTTCATGGTACCAGTTTTTAAAATGACTATTGACTCTAATAACTGCAGTATAGCATAATTAGATGAGTCAGATGGTCCAAGAAGTTTTTATTACCATGACTACTACATATTGACAGGATGTTATTGTATTTTATAGTTTTTATTTTACCTGACCTCTTCAAAAAAGAAAAGTTCTAGGACTTTGTGCCCAATAGAGTTGTTTATATCACTGAGAAACCCTGCACTTATAGACTGTGACTTAAATGTAGTTTTTGAAATACTTCAGGCCCCCCCCCCCCCAGTGTGGGGATATATTTTAAAGGGAATCTGTACGAGATGGATGTAATGCTGTATTTACTAGATACAAACTTTAAATTACGGCTTGATGAACAAAGATTTCAGAAAACATTTCTTGATTTTTCAAACTGGTTAGCTAAATAGTTCTCTATCAGAAATATGCCCCTTGAGCTGACCGTGGTGGTGCACACCTGTAATCCCAGCACTTAGGGAGGCTGAGACAGGAGAATTGCAGGTTCAAAGCCAGTCTCAGCAAGGGCGAGGCACTAAGCAACTCAGTGAGACCCTGTCTCTACATAAAACACAAAAATAGGGCTGGGGATGTGGCTCAGTGGTCGAGTGCCCCGGAGTTCAATCCCTGGTACCAAAAACGAAAAAAAAAAAGAAATAGGCCCCTTGAAATAAAAAAGATCTCATACTTGATAGTGACCATTATGCATAGATAAACAAGAAGCATAGGTTTAGAAATTTAGAAGACTAGTTTACAAAGTGGTTAATAAAAGAGAAATTTTGCATTGTAGAAGAATTGCAAACAATTTTAGTGTTACTGTTTTCTTCTACTTAAAATTGTTTGCCTCTCCTTACTTGTCTTTGTATGTGATTCAGTTCAGAGGTTAAAAACTCCCAGCATGGTTTTATATAGCTGGGAGGTACCATCCTTTATTAGTGTCCGTTTTCCTTCCTTCTTTCCCTCCTTGTCTTCCTTTCCTCCCTCCACACCACTCTCTCATTCACCTGTCCTTTTTTCCATCCCTTCGTCCATCATCCATCTGTGCATCTGTCCATCCATCCTGTAAAAGGAATCCATGGGTAAGGAATCCTTACTGATTTATTGGAGAGAACTGAGAACTGAATTATAAACCATTAATGTTAATCAGATCATGTAAATTATAAAAGCAGGATGATTGTACTTCATTTATAAATGGCTTTTCTTCCAGTACTAGATTTTTAGATGCTAGTATTGAGACTATAATTGACAATAGTAGTTTTCCCCCCCTTTCTTTTAGAATAGCCACTCTGTTCACCATAGCAATATTCCAGAAGACGGTCTACTTGATCTAAGGACAGGCAGCATGTCAGGGAGTTGCCTTGAGCATATAAGCCTCAAGTTTCTGAGATTGTACTGGGATTTTCTGTTTCAGAGGAAAAGTGATAATTTTACAGCTCTGTGTGTTCTTTCTGCTGTAGTTGTGTTGACTGTAAAGACTCTGTGTGTTTAAGAATCACTTGTGATTCCAGATGGTATTTTAAACCTGTTGTGTGCTTTATTAGGGCTGAACATACTTGATTTTGTTTTCTATCCAAGTGTTTTGCTAAGAGTATAGGGTTAAGGTTGTTTTGTTTTTTAAAAATTTTGGTAATGTAAGTTAAGATTAACTTCGAATACCATATTAGGTTAGAAGAAACACATTTTCTTTAACTTGTTCCATATGTGCTATATTTTTTAGCTATGTGCAATTGGACTTTAAAAATGTCTTTATAGAAGAAAGGGTCAACTTATAAGACATACTGTCATAGCATACTCGGATGAAAAGGAAATTGTAGGATTGAATTCTCTTGAGTTTGAATTCTCAAAAATTTTGATGATTTTGTATGAGAAAATCCATTCTTGATTTAGTTTTAATCTAGTAGGAAAATAATAGTATCAACTCTTACTGATTTATAAAATAGGTATCATTAAACAATTAGAAACTTGATCTATCCTAGGGTTCTAAAAGAGTATGAGTATTGTTATTATTATTATTATAATTATTTTGGTTATCAGGGATTGAACTCAGGGGCACTCAACCACTGAGCTACATCTCCAGCCCTATTTTGTATCTTATTTAGGGACAGGGTCTCACTGAGTTGCTTAGGGCCTCATTAGGTTGCTGAGGCTGGCTTTGAATTTGTGATCCTCCTGGCTCAGCCTCCCTAGCAGCTGGGATTACAGGTGTGTGCCACTGCACCTGGCCTAAAAGACTGTAATTTATAAACTAAACTTTAAATTCTGATTATGGAGATAATATTGTTTTCTGGTAGATTTGATTTCTTCAAATAAAATTATTTTTATACACACGTATGTATACATTGACACAAATAATTTCATAATGATTTCAAAAGATTTTTGCATAATTTCAGCTTACTTCAGTAGTATATTCCTATTTGCCTGTTGCTTTAAAATCTTTTTAGTAATATGTCACTTTACTATTGGAAAATACTACTTAACAGAGCTGTATGTAACACGTTTTTAAATTGAATAAAATCAAAGATTAAAATGTAATATAGGTGATAATATGATTGAGAAGCAGGTGTTTTAAAAATAGATATGTGGACATAGCAGTTTGGTTCTAGTGATAAATAATTGCTTTTATTTTTAGAAAAGTTTAAGCAAAATCTTAGAACTCTGTAGATTTATTTTCTGTTCTATGCTTTTGTTGCTTAGTTTTGCCTTATATATCATAAAAATCATTTCTAATTTCTAAATCCAGCTGCCCTAAAAGTATAAGGCAGTTTCAGGATAGTTTTTTTTTTTTTTTTAATTATTTATGCACTTTATAGACTGATTTTTAGAGAGATAAGTTTAAGAAAAATTTTTTGTTTTGTTTTTGGTCTCTTTGAGTTTATGCGTCTTTAAGCAGAATTAGCCACCCTTTTACCTTAAAGGTATGTTTTCTCAATAAAACTGCCCTTAACAATAGAGTAGGAACACTTAGACTCTTGATTTATTCAGTATGGTAGCCATTTACCAAATGTGACTATTCAAATTTTAAGCTAATTAAAATTAAATTTAAAAAATAAAAATTTGGATCTCTGTCCCATGACACATTTCAGGTGCTTACCGACTACCCTGTTGGACACTGCAGATACAAAACATATTCATCACCACAGAAATTTTGTTGGGCAATAGTGGTCTAATTTCCAACAATGGTCAAAAATGGCTTTGAGTTTCATTTTAAGAAAGAAATATTGAAGGTGTTCCAATATATATCCATTCTTGTCCCTCCTTTTCCTTTCTTCCTTTTTGAAATGGTGGTGAATTTTTTATTATAATAAAGAACTAGTTTTCTTAGTGGTTTTCCTAAGATTTTCTGGTTGAGAGCTTCAGGTGCTATGAGTACTTTTCAACACGTCTTTTTTTTTTCTTTCTTTCTTGGTTTTGGGAATTGAACTGAGGGATGCTCTATCACTGAACTACATCCTTAGCTCTTTCTATTTTTTTTATTTTGAGACAGGGTCTCACTAAGTTGCCCAGGCTGGCCTTGAACTTACCAGCCATTTGCCATAACCTCCCAGGTAGCTGGGATTATGGGTGTGTATCACTGCACCTGGCCTCTTCAGTATTTCTTGATGAACTTTCATTTATAAATGCCCTCTGCTTCCATTACCTTTATTGAGAGAGATTTTTTTCCTTTACTATCATGCTAGTTTACTACTAAAATTTTTCGTAAACCCCGGGCAAGATTTGTGGAAGGCTTATTTTGGTATGGCTCTGCTTATATGCTAAAAATAAATGTGATAGATGAATTATGCCGGTTTTGGACTTTATAATCCATAGTGGCTTTTGTGTGGTATGTTTATATAATTAATGTTTAGTGCTATATAGAACATATGCATTTTTCCTGGAGGACATATGGTTAGATTTTAGGGCTTTGTGATACCACTGTAGAAATATATGTTGGTTACTTTTTAAGGTTGCTTTGGCCTGTTTTTATTTTGGGAAAGAGAAAAAAGAAATTTTGGGAAATATTATATGTATTCCTTGAAATAAGGCAATTTGCTCAACAAACATTTATTTAATGCTCTCAGAGATTTGGGAGAAGAGTTTCATTAATGTTGTTTCCTTAGTGGGTTTTCTGATTTTCTTTAGGAATGCAAATGGGGCAGCATTTCAAAGCAAGTTGATGTTTCTTGAATGTAGCTGGAGATCCAGATGTGCAATCCAGTTGACAATTCTGTCCTGAAATGATTTCACTGAAAATTCTGATCCTTTGAATGTAGTCTAGTGAATGCCTGTGTGCTGTTGTAGTGACTGAAAATTATTTTGAGGTACCCCTGGCAACTAACTATACTTTGGAGACTCACTCGTGAAGAGTAATCCTCCCTGCCCTCCCTCCCTTCCATGGAGCCAGATTCCATATAATGTGTGAGTTGCAAGGGGAAGAGAAGGCAGTTGAATTTGTCTTGAATTGTTTTCATTTAAGTTGACCTTATCTACTTTGTGGCAATTGACGGCTTAAAACATTAGAAAAATTTATGGGGGAAAATGGTTAACTTTTTCAGAATCCTTAGAAGAGTATTTCAGGAAGAAATTTAATTTTGGTTAAGCCATGGTTAAATCTTATTAGAATTAAGAACTAGATTAGAGTATGACTACTTGGAAATTGTCTGGGTTTACCACAGTATAAGGGGTTGTATATCATTCCAGGAAATACTATCTTGGTTTTCTTTTGGCCATGGGACATTGTATGCAGGTCTGGAACAAATCTCCCTGTGGTAGGAGGTTGGGCTCTAATAGTTATGTGACCACTCCCTCTGCAGTTGAGAGGAGGCGGTGAGGAATAGGAGGAAGATACCCACTTAGAAAGGAAAGCAGAGCAGAGCACAGGTTAGTTGGAGTGTAAACTGGGTTAAGAGCTGTGACTTTTGAGATGTGGCTTCAGGAAAACTGTGGGATGGTAATCAGAAAGGGCCAAAAATTGATAAAATGGCACAATGGTAGTAATTATATTTATTTATTATTTTTTTAAACAAAGCCATGAAGGATAACCTCTAGCACATGTGATTTTTCTGGGGACAATTTAAAAATATTTCCTCAGTGTGACCTTGGTGTTTTCATTTAATCCAAAGTAGAAATTCTTTTTTTTCCCCCCATAGAAAGTAGAAATTCTTAAAGGATGTTTTACACTGAGGTATATCTCTTTGGTTTGTAGTTTTTTCTCAAGAATCAAACTCTGTAACATTCTTATGGTATGTCCACTGGTAAAGCGTACCTAAAATGTTGGCAGTTTAAAAAACCATTAGCCCTGAGCACTTTTTATAGTGATTAATAATTATTATGTAGTTATGTTTGATTTTGCCAAGACATGTATGTCCACACATATTAATTGAAATGCATAAAGTGCATTACATATGATGAATCTTGGGGGGACTTTAATGTTTCCTTGTTCATATTGTATTTTTGGCTAGGTAACACTTTCGTTTTTTTCTTTTTTTTTTTTTTTTGGTACTGGGGATTGAACTCAGGGGCACTCGACCACTGAGCCACATCCCCAGCCCTATTTTGTTTTATGTAGAGACAGGGTCTCACTGAGTTGCTTAGCGCCTCACTGTTGCTGAGGCTGGCTTTGAACTCGCGATTCTCCTGTCTCAGCCTCCCTAAGGGCTGGGATTACAGGCTTGAGCCACCGCGCCCGGCTCGTTTTTTTTTCTGATGCTGTGTTTTTCACACAGAATATTTGAATTAGTTTTAGCCCCCTTTCCCTATTATTCGAACTGTTATATTTGTATTTTTAAAATGACCAGTGTGATATGAAGAAAGATTTATAAGGAAATATATCTACATTAGCCTTACCTTGTGCAATGATAATTACCTGTTGCTTTAAAGGTGATTTGTGTTTTATGTTTGTGTACTATGATGAATTATATATTCTAACATAGTATGTTTTGTTCCATTACAGTTATTACTGTCAGTGTTTAAATTGTCCTGTCTTTGGCCATGGAAGCCTGTTAGGGTGTCTTAGTTCTTTTGACATGACTCTAATAGTCATTGATACCATCCTTGCTTTTTGGTATGACAGAGTATCTTGAATAAAATTCCAGATCTGGAATCAGTCTCTGTGCCAAGGAATTCTAGATTCTTGTTGGTACTAATTTAGTTATTGTTTCTAGGTCTTTTTAGGAAAGAGACCTAGATGCATGCTTGCTTGCTTTTTCTTTCTTTCTTTCTTTCTTTTTCTTTCTTTCTTTCTTTCTTTCTTTCTTTCTTTCTTTCTTTCTTTCTTTCTTTCTTTCTCTTCTCTTCTCTTCTCTTCTCTTCTCTTCTCTTCTCTTCTCTTCTCTTCTCTTCTCTTCTCTTCTCTTCTTTTCTTTTCTTTCAGAAAAAGTGCATAGTAATTCATTCTGATATTTGGCAATTCAAGTGCAGAACTATAGGTTTTTTACTTAGTATCATCATTCTTAGGCCTGTGTGTATCTTCCTTCTCCCGTGCTAAAACTGTAGGTTCTCAGCATATTTTATGTGCTTTGATCCCGTAATATAAATACATTTGTCATGAAATAGTAGCAGCACTGCCATCAACAACATCATTACTGGAAATGGTATTATTTATTGTTGTCTGTTATTGATATATATGTATTTTTTTTATAGATTTTCTTTGTTGTTTTAAAATGTAATTCCAAAGTCAAATCTATAAAATAAAAGCATATTCTGAGAAATGTGGTAGGAATACACATTTTCTTTCTCAACTTGGTAAACAGCAAGCTGTATAAAGGGTAGAGGTTTATTTTTGTGTTTTATCTTTTCAGCATGTTTAAGTAGGAACAGATGCATAGTTGCAAAGTAACTTCCTTATGCTCTGGATAAGGGAAGGGAGGTGCTAATTGCCAGATAACCCTTAATAATTTTGCATTTCATTATGGTTTTTTTCTTCTATAAACTTTATTTGTCCTTCACTGTTAGGTGTCCGTTGCTGAGGCTACACCAATGCCTTGGTGTAGGTAGCTTCACTTCTGTCTTGCCTCTGAAGAAGCTTCATTTCTTCACTGCTCACAGCTTGTTGCCTTGTACTTAAGAAAAGGTTTTAGATATCCTAATGTTTTGGTAACTTTTTTTTTTTTTTTAAGAAAATGAAGTATAATACAATTTTATTTCCCAGCCTATGTAGGGAAAATAATCCTCTCAGCATAACATAGGTGCTTCCATCATGCCAGGAGGAACAGTTTTACCTTAATCACAAAAGAAGAAAGTTCTGTCTGTTGCTTAGCTTTTTACAAACCTAGCTTGTCCTCTAGGTTCATCCATGCTCTGCCAAATGATGGGAGCGCCTCTTCTGAGGCTGAATTATATAACATTAATAGATGATAGATGGATGAGTGGACAGACAGACAGACATGACAGTTTGTTTGTCCATTCTTCCACCAATGGGCAATTCAGTTGTTCCCATGCCTTCACTGTGGTGAAAATGCCACAGTGAATAGGGGAGTACAGGTATGTTTGAGACCATGATTTCATCACCCTTAGATGTGTACTCAGGAAGACTTATTGGTGAGGTGGTAGTTCTTTTTTAAATTTTGTTAGGGGCCTCTGTATTGTCACATGGCTACATTCTCACCAGTAGTGTCCTGTGGTGCCCCTTTCTTCACTGCCTTGCCGTCACTTGCTGTTGGTGATCTTGTTGATAAAAGCCATCCTATCTGGTGTAAGGTAATGTCTGTTGTGGTTGTGAATAGCATGTTCCTGATGATTAGTGGTTTCTAGTATCTTTTCAGGTATGGCTTTGGCAGATTTTAAAATATAGTAATACCTAAGTATACTGTATATATGCCTATATATCTGCTAAAGGTAATTCCCCAGAGTTTTGGTAGTTTTCTTAATTTTGATCAACTTTTCATTGTTTTAAGTTTCATTTTTTTTCAATATTTATTTTTTAGTTGTAGGTGGACAGAATATCTTTATTTTATTTTTATGTGGTGCTGAGGATCGAACCCAGTGCCTCCCGTGTGCTAGGCGAGCACGCTACCACTGTGCCATAACCCCAGCCCCTTAAGTTTCATTTTTAAAAAACAAAACAAAAATACTGAGTTTTTATTATGCAATGTATTTTAAAATTTTCAAAGAAAACGTTTTTCATCTTAAATATATTTTTAATTGAGGATTTAATATGTGTGATTGTGATCCCAGTAGTGAGATTTTCATTTTCTCAAAATAGGACTTGTTAGTGTTTCCTCACACTCTAGGCGTGTGTGGTAGGAGATGGACTGGAAGAGTAGGAAAATAATTGAGGTTAATTTCATGGCAGATTCGGGTTCATTCATGAAGATACACCTGCTTTTTTCTGAAGCCTGTTCTTAGAGGTAGCACAGGCTTCTGTCTTTCTCTGGCCTGATAGGATGGGGAGAGGATGCTTGGAGTAGGAGAGTCTAGGAAAAGAAGTTAAGATTCTGTTTTCTGGTGGAATAGTTGAGAAGGTAATTGGTAGGTGAGTGCTGATGACTACTTGTGCTTCCTTCATGGGGGTGGCAAGAGAAGGAACTTGATAATGCAGAACCCTTACCTTTGGTCCGAGTAGCTGATAAGAACAGGACTAGTTCTGTTGAGTGCCAGTGAGTGAAAAAAAAGTTAGGAAAAAAGAACTTAAAAAATAACCTGGAAAAACATTTTCACAGTATATCTTTTTGAAGTGTCAATTCATTTTTCATGTGTTATTGTAGTACTTGTTGAGTTGGTATTTTGAGGTGTTCTGGAGGTCAGAACTCAAGAACAAATAGATGAAGGTAAAAAATCTGACTTCTCTGTGTCTTTAGTGTATCTTTGCTCTTTTCATTACTGTTTGCTGAGTTCTGATTAGGCTTTGGTAACGCTGTGAATGAGGATAAACCTGTCTCTGAGAAGGCAAACCACATGAGAAATTGAGTAATTAATTTTAGAAGGCCATGCACAGTTGGAAAAAAATGTTACACATTCGTTGATTAGTGTCCTACGTAGTCATGAAAGTTCAGAGGCAGAAAAGAGGTGTTATTTGTGAATGCCAACTGTGGTCACCACTAATGATAATAATAATGTGCTACTTTTTCTTTGTGGTGATGTTATTCTACTGTTCTCTCATCTCTTTTTTGCTACTTCTGAACTCTGGTTGGGATAGCTTATGAAAGTAATAGAGTAAACTGGGGTTCATAAACCATACAAGGACAGTTTAGAACTAAGGACAGAAGCCAGCTCTAGGGAATACAGTAAGAACAAGGAGAGAGTAGACCAGAGGAAGACACATAGAATCAAGAATAGATGGCGACTAAAGATGGTGATGGTGAGGAATGAGGCCAAGTGCTATATTAAAAAAAATAAGGCTGCAATTAAACACCAGAACACATACTCGAGACAAGACAGTTGATTAAAGGTTTATAATGTAGGAATCAGAACATCTTTGCACACTGAAAAAGAGGACTGTTAGGAGAACCAGCATGCATCACCTACAGCATGGACAGGAGATAGCCTCTTCTCCTAGCCAGGGGAGTTCTTACGGGGTCTTCAGAGATGGTAACTACTCCTGGATGATAGGGATCACAGAATATAGCATTGTACTTTACATCTGGCAACGCAGGAAGCCCGAGTGGCTGCTCTAAACCACTGGAGTATTATGGTAAGTTAGGTTTTGTTAAGTTCTCTTATCTCTGAAAGTAGACAGATTTTTAGATAATGGTTCATAAGATCTAAATCTGTGGGCGGAAACTTGGAGTTAGGTTGACTTTTATAGCATACCACAGACATTTGGAGAGAGATATCTTGAAGCTTTCAAAAAGTCCCGCTTCTGCAGACACCATTATGACATACGGTTTTCTTCCATAAAATAAAATTTTTGCCCTGGCTGGCCCATTCGCCAAAAATATTTGTGCAGATATTTTTTTGTTTCTGACTAAGCATATGGTTGACCTGGTTCAATTCATAAATCTGAGTGATCCCTAATGACTTTCTACCCTTTTGTTTTTGGCTAACACTAGTTATTACTTCAAATTCTTCACTTTCACCATCAGCTCTAGTAGGTAGCTGTTTTTTATATATTATGTACATTTTCATTAAAAAGAATTTAAAATAATAGCTTTAGGAAAGTTACTGTGTTTCTGGCATCAAGTAAGGAAAACATTACACCAACCAAAATCATAAGGCTCATTGGTAATTGAAGTGATCGCTCCCTCTCATTAGCTGTATTATGCCAGCAATTCAGTTTCAAGCCTCTGCAAAATTGTGGGTGACTACATTTCAGTGGTTCTTGGTGGATCTTGAATAGTTGAAACTGAAAACATCAAATCCATAAATGTCAACGAGCTTGCTACCTTCTTTCTATCTATCTATCTATCTGCCTGCCTATCTATCTATCTATCTATCTATCTATCTATCTATCTATCTATCTATCTATCTATCTGCTACTGGGGATTGAACCCAAGGGTGCTTAACCACTGAGCCACATCCCCAGCCCTTTTTATATTTTATATAGAGACAGGATATTGCTAAATTGCTTAGGGTCTCACTAAATTGCTCAGGGGCTGAATTGAACACTCAATTCTCCTGACTCAGTTTCCTGAGCCATTGGGATTGCAGGCATGGTGCCTGGCAGGAGCTTCCTTTTTAATGTCAATTTTTTTTTTTTTTGAAAACATTTAAAGTAGTTCATTTGTAAATTAATTGAAGTTAAGTATCTTTTATCTGAAATGCTTGGGACTGGAGGTGTTTCAGATTTTGGAGTTTTTCAGAATTTCGAATAATTGTGTAAACTTTACTGGTCAAGCATGCCATGCACTCAGAAAGTTTTGGATTTTAGAGCATTTTAGATTTCAGAGGATTTGGGATTTTAAATTAAGGATGCTCAGCCTATGCTAACTTTTAGTAATTGGTTACAGGGACTATGATTCTAAGCACATTAAATACAGTTCTGATAAGCATACAGGAATTAAACAGTAGGTGTTTCTTTGTCTCACTTTGTTGTCAGTTGTAGTATAATTTTCCTGTAGAACTGCATCAGTGTAATGCTTTCTTACCTTTGTTCAAGGTGGGCATTTAGTTCTGGGGATAAATTTAGTGGTATAGTTCTCTGGCATCTTGTTCATATGAGGACAGTGCTCTTTGATTCCTTTGGGTTATTGCTCAAATATTGTTTCTTTCTTGGAAGTTTCACCAGTTTTTAAGTAACAATAGCTGTTTGATTGTTGATGCAATATTGCCATGTTTCTATTCCCATCATACTACCACTGTTTTTCACAGTGTCAATTACTGATGTGAATTTAATTTCCTGCCTGTAAGAAATAGGAAAGTTAGCATGGTTCAGACTATTATTAAGGAATGGTTAGGTGTATTTTGAGTTTTCTTACACACTTCTTTTTTTTTTTTTTTAAAATATTTTTTAGTTGTTGATGGATCTTTATTTTATTCATTTATTATTTTATATGTGGTGCTGAGGATCGAACCCAGTGCCTCATGCATGCTAGGCAAGCACTCTACCACTGAGTACAGCCCCAGCCCCTTACACACTTCTGAAAGGATGGTGAATCTTTCCATTATTTGTCTTTGAGGACATGTAGATCAATTTTAATACTACAATTGAAAGCCATGGTTTCACTTTAGTATTTTTCACTTGTATGATTAAGATCTTCATGTTGAAAAAATTTGAAATCTAAAATGTTTATTATATATTTTGTTGAGTAAATTCAGTCATTTAAAAAATCTTATGGAAAAAAGTCAAATGGTATTCAGAAAATATTTAAGTGCCAAGAATATTGTTAAGGAAAACTCAGTCCTTGTCCCTGATGCCAGGTCAATAATTAGGATGAGTTTTGAGTAAAAGGAAAAAGTAGTTTTATTGCTTTACTAGCAAAGGAGAAACCTATGGGACTCCTGTCCTAGAGGCTGTGATTCTGCCCATCAAGGGGAACAGGGAGTTTTTAAAGAGGTGATTCAAAGGCTACATTCCACATGCTCTCCAAGGGTAATTCGTTTGGAAGACAGTCATTTCTGAGGTCTTCTGGTGCCACCTTCAAGTCTGAATTACTCCGTTCTTGTGGTGGATGTATATACGCTCAAGGACAGATAACTGTGCCTAGGATGGGGAAGAAAGTTAATCCTGTTTCTCCAAGATTAGGGAATGGGAGAGATTATGAGGGAGGAGGGAGAGAGGAAGAGAAAGAAACAAGTTCTTTTAAAAATAAGTCGCAGTGACAGAGCAGCAAGGGCAACGCTCAAAGCATCAAGTGGACCACTGCTGCAGTGCCACTCCTCTCCCATTCTGGCTTTTGCTGTCTAATGCTTTTCTATAGTTTTTAACTTATAAAGTTTCACAGTTTCATTTTAAATGTTACATGCCATAATGCTGAGTGTCTCCATGCTGTAGTTACTACAGCTTACTATTTAATATCCGTCTGTCCATCCACATGTTCACCCTTCTATCACTGTCTGTGTTGTTTGTTGAGCTTAGAAACAAATAACGTCTCTGTGCTATACATTTATAGTTTAGTGGGATCTCTTGCTAGTAATGTGAGGCTTTCAAATTTTTGGCATTTTTGACTTTATTTTTGTCACTTCTGAAGAAAAGAATATATGGATTTCAGTAAGTTTTAACATTTAATAGAGAAGTGCATCTTTATTTTATCCTTTCTTTGAATTGTGTTGAGGCTTTTAATTTAGCTTTTATGAAATAATTTGAAAAGTAATGCTGGGTATCTCTCTCTTGCAGTACTAGAGATTGAACCCAAGGGTGTGCTACCACTGAGCTCCACCCTCAGACCTTTTTTATTTCTTTCCTTTTTTTTAAAGTATATATATTTTTTAGTTGTCAGTGGGGCACTTGACCACTGAGCCACATCTCCAGCCCTATTTTGTGTTTTATGTAGAGACAGGGTCTCACTGAGTTGCTTAGCACTTTGCCATTGCTGAGGCTGGCTTTGAACTCGCGATTCTCCTGTCTCAGCCTCCCAAAGTGCTGGGATTACAGGCTTGTGCCACCGCGCCCGGCTTGGACTTTAATTTTATTTACTTATATGTGGTGCTGAGAATAGAACCCAGTGCCTCACATATGCTAAGCAAATGCTCTACCACTGAGCCACAAATCTTTTTTTTTTTTTTGGCACCAGGGATTGAACTCAGGGGCACTCGACCACTGAGCCACATCCCCAGCTCCATTTTGTGTTTCATGTAGAGACAGGGTCTCACTGAGTTGCTTAGCACCTCACTGTTGCTGAGGCTGGCTTTGAACTCGCGATTCTCCTGTCTCAGCTTGCCAAGTGCTGAGATTACGGGCGTGAGTCACCACGCCCGGCTTACAACTGTTTTTGTTATTTTGCAACAGGGTCTCACCAAGTTGCCCAGGCTGACCTTGAACTTGTGATCCTCCTGCTTAACCTCTTGAGTAGCTCAGATTGGAGGTGTGCACCACCGTGTCTGGATAGGTATCTTTTAAATTAGTAAACAGGTGCAGGCTACTGTTGTGTGTATTACAAAGCAACTTCCTGTAAAATAAATCTTAATTTGCGATTACATTCTATTACAAAGTATTACTTTTACATTTACAGAATGTCACAGCTTTAAGGATTATTTATTTTCTGCATCATTTGAAGATATTTTTAAGCAGAATTTGTGAAACTAAATCTTTCATGGAACCCTAAAATATAAAGCAATAAAAACCTTTACTGTTCCTGCTTAAAGATGGTGTGAAGACAATTTGTCCTGAGGTGTCTGAGGCACATTTATAGGATCCAAGAGTTCAGAGGAATAATTTGATGGCCGCTGATTTAATCTAGTCTTTTCACTTTTGCAAGTGAGGAGAAATGTAAAGTTCTACATTGGTTTCTACAAAGAGCAATCATGAATGAAATAAATTGGAAAAAAAATTAACAAAGCCCCTTCATGTACTGTAAGATACTTAGCATTAATTGTAATTAGCATTACAAGAACTGGGGTGCTTTTGTAAAACTTTGTAATTTCTCTTTCATCCTTTTTTTTTTTTTGTCTAGATTTTCTTAAATTTTGGAGAACCTTCTAACTTTGCATTTTACTTCCAAGCCTTCTGTTAGAAAGAACTTTTAATTTTCCTGAAGTATTTCAGTTGCCCTGTTGAGGTGGACTGGAATTGAATCTGTGATAAGATGCTGACCAGGAAGAATGCAGGAGACTGAGGGTTGGGTGGAGAAGGAAGGTTAAGGGTTGATGGTTTTTAGGGAGATGAGGTGATTTTGTGCATCATAGCTATACATGATTTAGAAATGATAAAAGCCACAGACATCACTGAGTGGTGGACTAACTTGTTCAAAGTCATACAGCTTGTTAGTGGCAGAGTAAGAATTGCAACCTGTAATGTGTAATAAGGCTGTGTTTTCAGATATTTCCATGGTACTCTTTGCATTTAATGTTGTCTGGGAAGGTGTAATATTAGAGATGATAAAGTGTTATATATCTCAAATAAATGATACTTCATCCTTAAATTCAAGACTTCAATTCTGTAAATTGATGTTTATCTTTTACAAAATCTTAAGCTCTGTAACATAATCCTGCTTTGAACGAAGGGCATTTGCATCTGCCAAAATCATTATCGAGCTTCTCTAGTCATTTATTTTCTTGAAATTGAAATAAAACTTTTTGAACACAGTCTTACTGAATATGGATTTCAGAGCCATAATAATGCTCCTTGCCTCTGCAGATTCTGAATTGATCTGAGTTTGGCAGTGTATTATGTGTGTGTTATTTCAGGAATTTTGCACATGCCCTACTTTAAACCACTGATTATTTTTGTAAAATGCTGTTGTGTGGATTTGGCTCATTCCATTGACGTTGAACTCATCAGATGGCTATATTGTCTTCTAGGAATGTGACTTGAATTGATCAAATGGTATAGGCAGTCACATCTGTTTTGTAAAGCTAGTTTAGTTTCCAAAAACTTTGAATTTTCAAATTTACAGCTTACAAATAGCATAAAATATGTTTTTATGTCATAAAAAGATTTTCATGGAATTTAGATGATAGATTTTCTTTACCTTATTATTCTTAGCCTAATTATTTTTTGTAACTTCTTTTCTTACTCTGTTGTTCATTTTCAGAGAAAAGTCACACTGGCAGTGTTAGAAGCTTACAGTCTTAGATAAGTGTCTTTTATTAGGTAACTGTCAAAAAATAAGCTGTAGGGGTTTATCCTTCCTACCAGTGGCTATGTATTATGCTCAGGTTGATCCAGTAGTCTTGTATAATCAGTTTTCTTTTTACAGTCTGGAATCTTGCCTGTGGCTTCAACCAGCATTGGTACTTACTAAATAACCCTGAGAATGGCTCTTCTTTTATAACCCTCTTTCCAAATCAGATCTGTATCTATTTTAGACCCAGAAGATTAACCTATTTGCCCTCCCATACCCTTTAACAATAGCCACCACTTCTGTCATGATAGGAACTTTTTTGATATTCTCTACCTCCCTAGCCTTTTATTAAAAAAATTTAACTTGCTGACTAATGCTTTCTTATTTCAGCAATTATCTGTAATCATTAAAACAATTCAGATTATTAATTAGAAAATTGACAAAGGTTACTGTCTTTGAAGTGTGCTTCACATAGATTTAGTTATGTTTACTGTATTTTTTTTCTCTCCAAATGGCTGGAGGGTCATTGAGGACAGACTCTATACACATGTTCTGCCATTAGCACTGTTAATACAGGGCCTGCTCGTGAATCCAGCAATAGCTGAACAAGTGTTAGTTGAATGAATTCCCAAGTGTTTTAGAACTCAGACCCGACAGAAAAGATTATTTTTCTTCATCATTTTTTCCTGATGCTTCCAACTTTTGAACTGCATAAAATGGTGTTTTTACTGGTAATATGTTAATTTATTGTAAATATAATTGATATTTCTATTTAACATCATTAATGCACTGTGTAATGAGAAAGGTGGCTATAGTATACTAAGCTGTTAACATTGTAAAAAATACAAAAGTGCTTTGGAAATATTGAATGTCTACCATGTGGCCATTATTGCCTTTTTCCTGTTCTAAGAAGGAAATGAGATGCTAAAATACTAGAGGAATGGTGTCATTTTATTAAACAAATCTTATGTTGGTAAGTGAATTTAATCAGGTGTTTCTTTTTTTTTTTTTTTTAAATAGGCTACTTAAAATTGTGTGGTGTGCGTGCGCTTTCCTTGTTTTATTTTGACCAGGATGAAATTATTTTTGGCCCTGCTGATAAAAATATTACCTGGGAAATAGTCTACCATAAAATATGCTCATATGATCTTGAACTCAAAATTATATTTTCTGGGAAAGTTTTCCCTCTAATTGATTTTTTAATTGTACATAGGTATTAATTTTGGTTTATTAGCTCTTAAATGTTGGAAATATGATGGTAGGGCAGATACATATTTTAATATTTTGTGAGACGAACAGAGGAGAGTAGTTTTTGATACTGGACCCAAAGATTATTTCTCCTGGTACAGATTTGAATTAAAAAATAGTATTTAATAAGTATGGAGTCTCAGTCTTAAAATTCGATGACTATTTAACCAAATGGGAACTGTTTTAGTCCGACTGCCTTAGGGCAATCAGTACCAATGCTTTTTACATTCTTGTGAAAGTAGAAACGTAGGCATTTGGTGAAAGTATATTCTAACAGAATGTTTAAAAGTCAGATGATAAACTTGCATAAGCCTCAAGGGTGACATAAATTAGTACTTCTAAGTAAGAACTTAGTGTTTCTTGCAGAGGAGGATATTGCTGTTGGAAGCTGTTTGACATAAAAATAAAGTGTATGTGAAACCTGTATCACTTTTGTATAAACTTTCTTGTTCATTTTCTTAAGCAGAAATAGCCAAGCTTGCTTTACTGCATAGTGTAAATGTTTCTCTGACTGACTAGTACTGTAGAAAGTGGTCCAGTCCTCTCTATAAAAGCAATGTGGGACAGAAAGAGAGAGGAGATGAGGGAAGGGAATCACCCAGGTGGCCAATATCAGACCCTTGCAGCAGTGAGAAGGAACATGGAGATGAGAAGATGGCCACTTTCTCTGAGTGGACCAGATAGTAACCTCTGCTTTATGTTCCTAATCAGTATGTCAAACAGTAGATGTAAATGTTAGTAGTACCTAGGGGGAGTAAAAGGGTGGAAGTTAGGGCTTACAGAGCAGGAGGAGACATTAGCTTTGTGTAGTTGTACTCTGACACACCAAGGCTTAATGTCTCAAATCCTTTATCATCTTAGTTTTTATTGCTCATAAAACAGTTTTTTGCATGCTTGCCATGTGGAGGGCAAGTGGTAAGAGCTATGACTGGAAGAGGATTTTCTTGAGTTCCTTCCTTAAAAGAGTTCTTGGTTCTAGGAGAGATGTTGGAGGCATAATGGTAGACACTAAGGAAGAGATAACTGTAAAATCGTAAGTTATGGCAACAGTGACTGATATTCTGATGCTTCTAGTTGAAATAATCTGTGCCCTCCACCCAATGACACTTCTCAATGCGAAGAGGAAGGCCTAAACTTCTGTCAAGCATTAGAGAAGAGAAAGCAGTGTATTTGGCATTGATGAGAACTCTGCAGAAGTAGGTAAAACCAACACCTTCAAAGACAGGTTGGATTTCACTTGAAAGGAAGGAATGAAAAGGTACTCTGAGTAGACAATACAATATGAGGAAGATGTGGATTTTTTTGGGATCATGTGACATGTATGGAATATAGTGAATACTCTTGGGTCATTTGAACATACAATTTTGTGTCAGTGGGGACGAAAAGGTGGGTTGAGAAAACCCAAGTTGGAGGAAAAGATAAAATAATTTATTTTAAAAAATTATTATTATTATTATTATTATTATTATTAGTAGTAGTAGTAGTAGTAGTAGTAGTAGTAGTAGTAGTAGTAGTAGGGATTGAACCTAGGGGTGCTTTGCCACTAAGCGACATTCCTAACCCTGCTTATTTATTTTGAGTCAGGGTCTTGATAATTTGCTGAGGGTCTTGCTAAGTTAAGATTTCTTGCTAAGTTGCCTACACTGGACTCTCTAATTTGAGAAGATCCTCCGGTTTCAGCCTCTTGAGCCACTAGATTATGGGTGTGTGCCACCACACTGGGCATTAAAATTTTTTTTTTTAAATATTTTAGTTCTCTAGTACTTTTTTTTAAATATTTTTTATTTGTTGATGGTTCTTTATTTTATTTATTATTTATATGTGGTGCTGAGGATCAAACCCAGTGCCTCACACATGCTAGGCAAGCGCTCTACCACTGAGCTACAGCCCCAGCCCCTCTAGTACTTTTTTTTTTTTAACATTCAGTAAAACATTGTTGGGTTCTTGGGAAGGAAAATGACACATCACAAACAGATCATGGTTTCATTATCTGCTATACTAAATAAGCACTATTGATAGTATTTCTTATTGTTAATGAGTTTATGCTTTCATAGGCATTTTCTAAGTGAGTGTTCTCCTGTGTAAAAATTTCTTATCAAAGGGATTGCTCTTATGTGAACATGTTAATATTTTTGGCTTTTTTTATAAAAGAGGATGGATTGCTGGGTGGTAAATGCCAATTTAAAATGTTACATCCTTTGATTAAAAAAATCATAAAGTGTTGCTTTCTGATTTTCCTGATTTTAGCAGCAGCTGGTGAGTAACTGTTTTTGAAGCAGCCAGAGCTCCCATTTTTGTCCCAGAAGAATATCTTATTGATGAAAATAGAGTAGCGGTTGTGCTGAATGACTGGAGATGGACAAAGAGAGAAAGCAGACAGCAGAGCTAGAGTTCCTTATGGCAGTGAGCCGAGGGCTTACTGACATTTACAGATAGCGGAAGAAAGCACGTGGTGTGCTTCTTGTACTGTCAGCTAGATTCTGTCTGAACTGTGCTAGTCAGCAAGGCCAGTTCTTCTGTGTACGCAAGTTCAGTTTTGCAGTTAGGCTACATGTGTGTGCTGCTTTTTTTACCCACTGGATCTCAGTGTAATTTTATGGATGATGTTGATGAAGATTTAGACTAAAGTAGGGTGAATATGCTGTTTTATCAGTAGCTAAAAATATACTTTGTCTTGACATGGTCACTGAACTGATGTTCTGTTTTATAGTATGTTTTAGACTTATGTAGTTATTATTCAAAATCTTTGAAAGATTCCTACTGATATGTATTCTCATCAAAATAAAATATTAATGTAGATGATTAGATAGAAATGCCTTTAAATTTTAAGCCATGTTTGTATAATTGTAAATTAATGCACTTCTTTAATCCAGACACACAAACTTAATCAGTTATGTGTTTCAGACAGTTCAGATCAAATTATCAGGTTTTAAAACCATATAGACACATTTGAACCACCACAGAAAATTAAAATTTCATAATATAAATGCAACCTAAATTGTTTTTAGTTAACAAGAAGTTTTATTTCTTGGTGAAAATCCTGTTGCTCAGCTGTATAATGCACTATTCTTCCTTTACCCCTCTACTGTAGTAGTCACAATTTTTATTTCCACAGTTTTGGAAAGAAGAGTTGCTCTTATCTCATGCCTCATCTCTCGGAGTAAAAGCTTAATTTTAAGGACTGTTGAGTTGCCCTGAAGACTGAGTCCTGCAGATCTTCTTTGTTAATTGCACCATATTCCTTGGTCCTCACAGTTTTCCTTTGTGGAATCACTCAGAGGACTGCTGTGGTGATCTTGGCTAGCATGCAGGCTGTATAGATTTGGGTCCTCCAAGGCAAGATCAAATTTAGAAAGTTGGTTTGGTGAGTTAAGCTCATACTTTCTTTGCCTTGCACAACTCAGAAGTTAGATTATAAATGAAGTTAGAATTTCCTTTTTGTTTAAGATTTCTTTTACTATTTATCTCTCTGGATATACATGACAGAATGTGATTTTTCTGTTTTCATATATGAGGTTAATACCTTTCCATTGCTGCTTTGCTTGTTTGGAAGCCACTGTTAAATATGTCTTGGAACCTCCTTTTCTGGTCCACATGGTATGTATTTTAAAGAACGCTGCAACTTCCTGGTTAAATTCTTCATTATTATTTTCCAGTTCATTAATTCCTTTTTAACTTTCCAGTTTAAACTTTGTGTGTGTGTATGGGGCTGTGGTGGGGGGTGGTACTGGGGATTTAACCAGAGGCACTTTACCACTGAGATACATCCCTAGCCCTTTTTACTTTTTGAGTCAGGGTCTCACTAAGTTGCTGAGGGTATCCTCAAACTTGTGATCCTCGCTGCGTTTACAGGCATACGCCACTTCACTTGGCTTCCAGTTTAAACTTCACCCTGCTATTCAGTATTTTCACTGACATTACTTGTTTTGTAATTATTTAAAACTTATTTGAAATTAAAAAATTACTTTCGTGCTTTTCAGTTAATCTTTTTCATTCCCACCTAGTCTTGTTTTACTTCTGAATTTTCATGACATTTTGCCTTAAATAAAATAAATTTTATGATTTTTTTTCTTATTTTTATCTTTTAGGAACTATTAAACATACTGTTTTCAGGTATTTTCCAGTCTTTTTTGTTTGTAGTTTGAAAGAATTTCTTATTTTAAAGAATTTATTTCAACTGCTGTGTTTGTAGACTGTCCTTAGTAGTTTTCTTTGGGTGTTATGGTACAGACTGACTAGGAAGTCCTACCACCTCAACAGTTCCTCTTTATCTGGTGGTTTAGGAGGTGCCCTTAACTGGCTGTCCCTGCTGGGGTCCCCATCTTACATCAGGTTGTAGATCGGCAGCTCAGGACACCTGCCTCCCTGATGGTAGGTGTGTATTTCTTCTAGGCAGCCAGGCAATTGAATGGTGTGGTTCAGCCCTTAGTAGTAGTAGTCTCACTTTCCTAGGCACAAAGCTTCTGGAAGCCACTCTTCTTGGAAGCACAGACAGCTGTTAACAGTAGTTCCTTTTCAGCCTAATCCCAAGACTTGTCCCTCATCTTGAATTTGCCGTTTTTATTCTGGCTCCAGAGGTGCTGAAACCTGGGCCTCTGTTGGCATCCTTCGGATACCAAAGCCCAGCAGGCTCTCAGCTTCAGCTCCTCTTACTGTTAACAGTTTTTCTGTTTCATGGTGATGCTGCTTGTTTTTGTTTGTTTTTCAGTGTGGCCAGTTCTTTTAAATTTCTCTTCCTGTATTTGCTACGTATTTGGAGCATTGTGGATTTTCAAAGCCATTTTATGATGTCAACTTGACTGGAAGTCCTGAAGTTTATGCTTTTGATTATAAGTAAATTAACTAAAACCAGAATTATTTCTAGCTTATTAGATTTCCAGTCATACTTTATTAACCACTCCTTTGATTTTTAAAAAAGTGTTGTGATTTTATATATGCAAATCACAGGACACGCAAAATTTCCCCCTGTACAATTCATCCAAAATTTGTTTATCTTTGTGGGCTTTAGTTTTTGAAGTAACTTTTGAATATGGTAAGGTGAATTTGATCAGATGGATTGAAGTTTTTCAGATGAGGTTGGCCTGAGTGTTTTTTATCATCCCTGTAATAATTAGGAAATACTCTGCCCATAAAATGCAGTGAGGGTCCAAGTGAAGTTTCTTTTCTTCATGTTCTTTCTGCTTGTTCTTCTTTTTCTTTTATGCCATTTATATCTTAGCTTTTAAAAAATGGAGATAGAAAATATACTGACTTAGTATTCTTATTTAGATTATGGTTATTTGAAGCTTTATAAATTATTCAAAGACTAGAAAAGTAATTGGAGATTTTTAATAGTGAAATTGAACTATTTGCTAATTATTCCAAGTGATCATCTTTAAGCTTTAAGTGGTCTCTCATTGAGTTCGCTGTTTAAGGTTTTCCTTTTGAGACACTTGTCAATAATCAGTTTACTTGTGAATTGCATTTCTCCTGTGGACTGGCAGCAGTTTCCAATTTTCACTGCTCCGTTGCTAATTTCCTTCTCCCGAGGAGTAGACTTGTGGTTTTTATTTTCTTGTGTTTTTCTCTATAATTTGGAGCTACTTCGATTATCAGGAACTAGGAATTCTTAACTGTCTTGTTTTGGGAGTAGGTGGGTACTGGAGATTGTGAGGAGTTCATTTTTCCTGAGAGATTTCTACTTTACATCTTTATCTTGACTAGATTTGATAATGCATTTAGATGAAGCGCTTGAGATTTTTTTGGGTATAAATATTGAAAAATTAGAAGGCTCACATTTCAAGTTATTCTAAAATAATAAATAATATATAGACCTACTTTCTGATGACATATCCATGCCTATTTAAAGTTTTAATATTTTCAGTTTCTAGGACAAAGCATACACTACTTTTATTACATTGAAAAAATATGATTTTTTAAAAATAAATATGTATTTTAGCACTGACGCATAGAAAAAAGAGTCAGTTTTTCTTACTTCCTTAAATTGTTCTTGTCATTGCCCTGGAAATGGGAGAGTCTTAAACACTCCTCCTCCGTTAGGTTTAACACTTTGAGGTATTCATATTCCTAGAATATCTAATGTGACTTAAGGAAGAGTAGTCCCTTCTTCCTTGAATAAGTCCTGGGATGCCACAGCAAATTAAAAAATGCAGTATATCTTGTTTTCCTCTTTTTAAAATAGGCTTAAGTGAGATTAGTTTCTAATTTTCATTTTTAGTTTTAGTTGTGCGTTTATAGTTGTATTTCTGTTTTCCTTTGATTACTGGTTTTTAAATTGAGTAGGTAGATGCCCTGTTTATCTTAGTTACTTTAAGCAAACATAACTGACATAAAAGAGAAAATTTTCTCCAGTTACATTGACAGCTTTCAAATTTTGGCATGCTTAATTTAACATACCCTCCCCCCCAACCCTATCCCCCAGTGATACAGATTGAATCTAGGGTCTTGCATGTGCTCTACCATTTAGCTACATTGCCTCACCTTTAAAAAAATTTAAAAAAAAAAAATTTAATTTTGAGACAGGGTCTCACTAAGTTGCCCAGACTGGCCTTTATCTTGGGATTCTTCTGCCTTAGCTCCCTTGTAGCTGAGATCACAGGTGTGTGCCACTGTGCCCAGCAGTACATTGTTTTATAAATTATTTGTTATGCTGTATAACTAGGGAGGGAAGAGTGTGCCAGGCTACGTAAGGTGAGAGTTAGGAATCAGCTTCTAGAAAGGGAAATGTGGAGGCACTCGCTTGTTATACAAAGACCCTTTTGTAGCCCTATGAATTGACTATGGTTGTTTATTGTTTTAGTGCATATTAAACCTTAAAAAAATCACCTTACCCATTTTATCTGACTTTTTTAGCCTTTTGATCTTAATTATTTGAACCTATTCATAGGTTTATTTTCCGTATTAACTAAGAAAAAGAATACTATTTTTGGTAAAATAAAAATTATTAAGAGTTTAGGTGTATTTTTCTTTCCTTGGTTTTCTTTGATAGTCCCTTGGTGACTTGAAATAATTTGCCATTTTACTTTCTTTGCTATGGTACTTTTTAAAATTGAACATAGATGTTATGCCCTTAAATTTTCTATATTTTGAGAATTAAAGACATATGTTTAAATGAGAGTTTATTTGGTGTTGCACTGCTGATTCTTGAGTACCAACGTAGATAAAGAACAGTTAGAGGATAGAATTTTGAGGTATTTGATATGAAATGACTTTTTTGCCAAAGCAAGCTGCGGTTTTCAATGTAGGTAGCAGCAGCAGCAGCAACAACAACAACGACAAAACCCCAAAAAGCAAGGTAGATATATTCCCAGGATAGGAAAATCTCTCATATTTTCATTGACAAGGTCAACTTGTATTGTTATGAAATGTTCAAAATAGTAAGTACATCCCAATTTCTGCTGTAATTAAAATGTGAACTTTATAAAGCATGGGACATAAAAGAGTTCTGAGAAATTGATTTAACAAAAAGTTTTAGACTGTTTGACAAGTTGCCTAAATGATTTGTGTTTTGGATTGCTTCCTGAAAAACGAACAGAACTTGAAACTGTTGATGTAACACATATGTTATATAAAGAAGGTACTTTAGTTCAGAATTAGTGTAGTGATCAGTTTTAATGTCTAAATCTCATACTTAACAAAAATGGAACAGAGTTGAAAACTATTTCAGAGCAATATTTCAAGACTTTCTTCCACAAATGGTAACAAACTAGAGGCCAAACATAACTGTACTCTATTCATTATAAAAACTCTCACAAAATAGTAATGGGGAAGCTCCCCTAACCTGGTAAAGAGAATCTGCAAAAATCTTATACTTAAAGGTGAAAGATTGAATACTATTCTCAAGGTCTGGAACAGATAAGCATGTCTCCTTTTACCATTCTTAGTATAATGCTAGAGTTCTAGCCAGTGTAGTAAGACAAGAAAAATAAATAAAAGACATACAGATCAGAAAGAAACAAAACTCTTGCGATTTGCAGATAACATGATTGTTTATGTAGAAAATCCTAACATTTAACAAAAAAATCCATTTAACAAAAAACAAAACAACCAACCGACCCCAAACTCCCAAGAACTAAGAAGTGAGTTTGTTAGTAAGGTCACAGTATACAAGATGAGCATACAAAAATAGAATTTCTGTATACTATCAATGACCACATGGATGCTATAGTTAAAAACACAATACTATTTATAATTATTCAAAATATATAATTAGGTTCATGTCTAACAAAACACATATAGTCTCGTGGAGAACTGCACACTCCTTCCATCCATTGACACTAAAGTAATTGGCATTAGTATTCATATACCAGAAATGTTCTTGACCTAAGTCTCATGGTGTGTGCAGAAATTAATTCTAGAGTGCTTGCCTAGCATGCATAAGGCACTGGGTTCGAACCTCAGCACCACATATAAATAAATGAATAAAATAAAAATCCATCAACTACTAAAAAAAAATTAAAAAATAAAAAATTCTAAGCAAAACAGAGGCTGGGCGTGGTAGCACACACCTGTAATCTCAGCAGCTGAGGAATCTGAGGTAGGGGGATCACAAGTTCAAAGCCAGCCTTAGCAACTTAGCGAGACCCAATCTCAAAATATAAAACAGAAAGGGCTGGAGATGTGGCTCACCGATTAAGTGCCCCAGAGTTCAGTCCATGTAACAAAACAAACAAAAAAACAACACCCCACAGAGTGCAAATCGTAAAACTTAAAACCTTGTCCCAGAAAAGAAAAATTGTCAGGATTGAGGATTATGTAAAGCATTCTTAGACCTGATATTAAGAGCACAATCCATGAAAAGATAAATTGGAGTGTATCAAAATTAAATTTTTGCTATGCAAAAAACCAAAAAATCCTCTTTGAGAGGCTGTAAAGACAGGTTATGAAATGGGAGAAGATATTGCAAACTACATATTTGAAAAGAATTGGAATCTAGATTATATATGTTTTTCAGAGCTCAGTAGTTAAACAACAACAACAACAAATAATCCAGTTATAAAATGGGTAAAAGACATGAAGAGATAATGTATGTATGGCAAAGAAGCATATAGATTGTGTTCAACATCATTAGGGAAATACAGTTCAAAACTACAGTGAGCTGTCATTGCATACCAGTCAGATGGCTAAAATAAAAAATCAGCAACAACACCAGATGCTGGGTAGGATGTCATGAAGCTGGATCACTACTTACATGTTGCTGGGGGACTGTAACATGGTATAGCAAGTTACTTCTGAAAACAGTTTGGCAGTTTGTTAAACTAAACATGCAACTACTGTGCAACCCAGCAATTGTCCTGCTGGACATTTATCCCAGAAAAAATGAAAACATTTTCTCACACAAAAATCAGTATGTATACAAGCTTTATTTGTAAAAGCTCTAACTGAAAATAGCCTAGATATCACCCGTCAGGTAAAAAGTGAAACAAACTGTGTATCTATACATAGGCTATTAGTGGTTAATGAAAAGGAGCCAATTCTTTTTATTTTTGGGGTGGGGTGGATACCAGGAATTGAAACCAGAGACATGTAATCACTGAACCACATCACCAGACCTTTTATTTTTATTTTGAGATAGGGTCTTGCTAAGTTGCTTAGGGCTTTGCTAAATTGCTGAGGCTCGTTTTGAGGGTGGGGTTACAGGCAGGTACCCAAGTCTTGATACATGCAGTAACTAGCGTAAGTCTCCAGGGAATCCTGCCAAGTGGGAAAGCAAATCTCAAAAATTACACACTGTATGATTCCCTTTATATAGCATTCCTGAAATGACAAGTAATGGGTGCATGGGTTTAGGAGAGGATGGGAATGGAAGGAAAATTGGTGTAACTAAAGGAAAGGAACACAAGGGATCCTTGCGGTGATGGAAATGTTCTGTAGTTTGTCTATGTCAGTGTCGGTGTCCTGATCGTGAAGTTGTATCACAGTTTTGCAGGCAGTTAGCATTAGGGGAACTGGAGGAAGGGTGTATGAGATGTTTTGGTATTATTTCTTACAGTTGCATATGTGAGAATTGTTAATACGAATCAACAGTTATCACAAAATAAAGCTTAATTAAAATTAATGTAAATGAATTACTTTCCTTTTTACTGCATAGGGACTCATTTTCTATTTAGCTTCTTGGCATCAGCATATTTTGCTGGCTATACACAATTTGAGCTCAGATTAATATCTATTTCTGTGACTAGTTGTTGAAATTTGAGGATCTTTGAACAATGTATGTTTTAATCTGAGCGTAGATTCGTTTCCCAGGGCTTTTTTTTTTTTTTTTTAAACATAAATAGTCCTCAAACTACTCAAAAAGCATGGTTGTAGAAATGCAAAATTGGTCTTGTTGGTCATAATATAATTAATTTCTTCATGTTTAGAATTTCTTTTGGGACTAGTAATAGCACCTTTGATATGACAGTGATTTTATAATTTGTTAATCATGTTAGATAAATATAATACTGATGAAGAGCCAGTAATGTTGCAGAGACTGTTGTAGTCCTGAAAAAACATGAATAAATTCAATGAATGAGTAAGAAAAGTGACACTATTGTTGGCACTCTGAAATTCTGCAGGGACTTACATTGTAGCTAAAAATCAACCCTATCTTCTTGCTGTGTTCAAGAGGCTTTTCATTGATTTCTGTTGAGAGGAAAACCTTTTTTTAACTTAAAAAAGAAAGAAAAAAGGCAGTACTCTCCAGGCCCTGTGGATTATTAAGATCTTTCAGCAGCGAGTTGCTCTTTCTCTGGGAAATTGACTGTTAAAGGCAGAGGGAACTCTGAATGGCTTGTGTGGTGTTTCATTAAATGGAGCAGTTGGATCAGTACAGATTTCAGATTTAATGGGGGCAGATTTCACCTCTATATATCCTCTATGATTAGCATAGTTATTTTTCTGTGTTGTGGAAATATAGTTTTAAGGTATTCTGTATTGCATTATAAAAGAAGCATGTTAGAGAAAACCTGATGCACTTTTTTTGGTAAAGTCCTGAAAGCATATGACTAAAATAGAACTTATAAATAAAGCAATGAACCTAACATTGTAGGGTAGTTTACAATTCTGAGATAAAACTAACAGTGATATTAGAAGAAATGACGATGATAGCCACTAACATGGGGTTGTTATTTATGTGCCAGGCATTGTTCAAAGCATTTTTTATGTATTAGCCCATTTTATCATTCTATCCTTACTGTGAGGGACGGAGGCTATAGTTTCCTGTTCGCAGACCAGGAAACTGAAGCCTGGAGTAGTGATGAATCTCCTAAACTGAAGAGCACACAGTAGAGGTCGCCATCTGGCGCCATTGTCTTTGGTCTTACCCACTACATGGTACCGACTTCACAGAGAAATAAGACCACATATGTAATAAAAGAGGAAAGTTGACTTTGTAGGTAAATAGGCTGGAATCTCTCAGCTGGAGGCATTAAGACGAACAATAGCCTGGAGAGAACAAAAAGTAACTTGTGTGGGTGGACAGGGAAGGCTACCTGAGCACAAAGCACTGGAGATTAACGGTCATTAGAAGACAGACTACAACAAATTTAAAGATCTTAATTGGCTTTTACTTGCAATTCTAGAATTGGGCAACAACTCAATTTGTAAAATAACATAAAGTAGAATGAGTATTTGGATGAGCCGAGCCAAGGAGATTTCTTTATAGACAGAATAGGGCTGAGGAACACAAAAGTTGACTGGTTTTAGGACTAAAACTGAGGGGATTTTCTTAGCATGCCTTCTCACATGAATTGGGCCCCTGTTGATTGATTGCTGTGAATATCCTGAAAAAATTTTTTTTTTTTAAATTGAAGCTTGTCCTGTTTCAGAGTTGTTGGATTTAGTGACATCTAGCATGAGGAACTCCGATTGTGGTTGGGCACGGCCTGCTAGAGTTTAGTGCAGCATACTAGTCCAAAAGAGTAGCTTCCTGTGAATTCTATTAAACGCATGCCTGCACAGGGCATAGAGTGAGCAGCTGTTTGGGAGCGCAGTGGAAAAGATGGGTTCGATTACGGAGAGAGTCTTGATAAGTGTGGGCTTGGGAACATGTTTTCTAGGTTATTTGTAGAGGAATGACAAAGATCTGCTACAGATGGGTTAAATGTGGAATTTTTAGAACTAGAGGAGATTATAAAGGTTACCATTTTATCTTTGCCTTTTAGTCCTTCTGTCTATCCTAAGTTTTGTATTTTAGGTTTTGATCTTTTGCTACTGATGTAGTGAAACACAAGCAATAAAACCAAGTTATCTCAAAACTTGGACCATAGCGCCAGCTTTTCTGCTTTCTGGCTGTAATGAATTCTTTAATCATTTGAGATTTAATTTCCTCAGGTTTATAATGGACTTGGTAATATATACCTAACTCAAGATTTCTGTGACAGTTAAATTTGACATTTTAAGGCTTTTAATTTATTAGATCCATATATTCCTGGAAAAAGAACAATTTGCTATGTAATAAAGCCCTTAAACAGGAATGACTGTGAAGGTATAGGAATTGAAGTGTCTTACCATTCTCATCTCCCCTGCCTCCCATGGATAGGTAGGAAGATTTTGCTTCTTTCTTTAAATGTGATATCTCTTCTGGCGTTAGGCTTTGTGTCTCATTGATTGTTTTTGATTCAGGAGGTGCAGTCAGGTCACAGGGCACTCCGTCAAGTAGGGGAAAGAAAACATTAAGATATGTAACTAAGTACAAGGTTATATACAGAGTAAAGTTTCATCAAATAATTTTAGCTGTACTTTGGTAATTCATAAAATATAGTGCTGCTTGGAGGAAATGGGATAGTTGTGAAGAAGGTGAAAATGATGAGATTTGAAAGAAGGGTACAGTGACATGCTGGAACTGATAAAGTATTTGCTTCAGGGAAGGAGATAGAATGAATAAAGGCACAGAGGAAAAGCCTGTGATGAAAAGTAATTGATATTTTTGTAATAAGCATGTTTGTCTTGAAGTAATAAGAAATAGAGCAGAAAGGTAGGATGGGACTGGATTTTGTTTTTTTGGTACCGGGGCTTGAACTCAGGGGCACTCGACCACTAAGCCACACCCCCAGCCCTATTTTGTGTTCTATGTAGAGACAGGATCTCACTGAATTGCTTAGTGCCTCGCCATTGCTGAGGCTGGCTTTGAACTCGCATTTCTCCTGTCTCAGCCTCCCAAAGTGCTGGGATTACAGGTGTGCGCCACTGTGCCTGGCTTAAAATGATGCATCTTAATCCTCACAGTTAGGAGTTTTTACCAATCAGATACTTCAAGAGTAAAGATTGTCGTATGCTAAAACTTCCTGGCATACATTTTTTTAAAAAAAGATTAATTTATGTGAGTTGATGGATGAAACAAATGTCTTAGATGTACTATTGTTTCTTAGGCCTTTTATGATTTACTAATATAGGAGATACTTCCTGTGAAGGTATTTTTAAATTTATCCTTTTGAAACCCAGATACTGTCTCCTTTTAAAAAATCACACCACCACGCACAATATGGACATGGGTCATAAATATTTGGTAACAATTGTCAAATAAGCCTTACATAGTATTGAAACTTTAAAAAAGAATGACTTTTAGTTCTCCTGTAAAACTGAGAATGCCAATTCGAGTGATAAATAGTTAATGGTTTTTAGATATGTGATTTAAATCAAAATAATGGCTTTCATTGATTTTTTTTTTTTTTTGGTGTGTGAATGTTTGACATAAGAAAAATAGTTCAAATCTATAGTTCAGATAAAGGTCTGGTATACTTGACATCTCCAGAAATTGTTCAGGTTCCAAGTTGCATAAATGATTTATTGTTACTTTACTAATATTTTGATTTTTGCCACAGATTTTTAAAAATCATTGTGTTTGAAGCCTGAAGTTTTATTATTGTTTCTTGCAAACCTCATTTGAGGGACAAATTTGATTCAAAATGAGATACTGGCTTGCCACTTAGAAGAAAATCTCTCTCTTCATTGTTACACAGAATCTATGTGTTGTATCCTGAAAGTAGATAGTTTCCATTTATGCCCTTATAAGAACTCTGTATTAAATAATGTTCATGTTTGGAAACTGCTAACTTTAGTTAGTTCTTACTTAAAATTGTAATAGCATATCATCTGCAGATGGATTATAATTATCCTAAAAGTTTAAGGTTTAGAGATTGTGGCAACTTTATCAGAGGTCATGTGACTTTTAAACATTGACTAAGCCTTCTTTATCATGTTTTCTGTAGTTAATGAAGAGCACATTTGTTGAAACCCCATGTTTGTTTAATCAGTTCATTGGACTCACTACTGAAAGCAGTTGCACAGTGAGGTTAGAGTGTAGGTGGCGATCTTCCTTAAATGAGACTGAAGGGGAGTTGACACCGTGATTTGTTAGTTGTTTGTGGAGCTTTGCTGGCTTCCACACAGTGTAATGTTACAAGTCTTGGGATTTTATCCTAACCAAGTTATCTCAGTTACCTTCTTTATTTGTCAAGGAACCACTATCTATTGTTTTCATTTTCTTCGTCATTTCTCTCTCTCTCTCTCTCTCTCTCTCTCTCTCACACACACACACACACACACACACACACTTTTTTCCACACAAGGAGAATTTATAACTCTCTTAAGGAAATAGTCTGATGCTACTCCCCCACCATTTTCCTTGCCTTTAAAAAAGTAGTGCTGTCTCTAATTTTATAGAATCCTATAAAATGTAAAAAACTTTCAGAAATTATGAAATATTGTAATATTTGTCTTATACTTTATTTCACCTAATGGGTGTTTTGTTTGTATTACAAAATTGACTTAAAGGTGTCAATTCCAAAGTAGGTTTGTTTATAAATACTAGGGATCAGTTGTTCAGGAATTTGTAGGAGAAAGCAGATAGAAATCTGAAATTTGATATTTTAAAATCAAATATCATACTTCATGATGCTTAGTCATTTTACTTTGAGATTATATATTATATGTATATAATTTTTTTTGTACCATGGATTGAACCCAGGGTGGCTTAACCATTCAACCACATCCCCAGCCTCCCTTGTATGTTTTATTTTGAGATAGGGTCTGGCTAAGTTGCTAAGGGCCTCCCTAAATTGCTAAGGCTGGCCTTGAACTTGGGATCCTCCTACGTTGGCTTCCTGAGCCCATGGGACTACAGGCATGGGCCATCACATCTGGCTACTTTGGTATATTTTGTAAAACAGTTTCATACCTTAAATCAGTTTTGGACATTGATATCACAGAATTTGTCTTCTAAAACGTAGCTTACCAGTCTGATACTGAAGTACCACTAAAGTAAAGAAATGTAACAACTGTATTAGAATATTTATTTGTCCACAACATGGTTTGTGCAGAAACTGAAGACATTAAAAAAAATGCACAAGTCTAATCTGCAGAGTGGCTTTAACAACTATGAATTTATTTACCAATATTTTAGATCCAAGTGAAGAGCTGTTATGAACTTTGTTGGTTCTAGACTCCTATTGTTTCTGATCCTTTTAAAAATTAGTTGCACATTTTAAATTAGCTTTTCTTTCAACAGATTTCGATTAGGGTTTTTTTCCTTCAAATTTGTAAACTTGAGGAAATACATGCAAAAATACATTGGTTCCTTCATTTGATGAACATTCACTGTTTACTGCCTGCTTGCCAGGCGTCCATGGAGTGTGGTTAATACACCATCTTCAAGAACTCAAGTAACTTAAAACACACGAGGAGTGATAAACATGCTTACTTTTGTGTAGTGCATAGAGAGGAGCTTATGAGCAGGTGATCAGAGTGCTCTGAAGCGCCCCGTGTGAACTTTGGGGTGGGAGGAGAAAGAGAAGACTATTTGGGAGCATGATCCTTGAACAGTGACTGAGATTTTGGGATGGGGAGAGTAAACGTGATGTTGGTTGGAACCTATTGGTTTTCCAAATTGTGTTTTATGGGTTGTGTGATTTTGCACGTTTTATGTTGGAAATATTACAGTAGAGGATGAGAAATTTACAGTGTCACAGAAAGAAATCATAATTTGCTGGAGCAGTGTTCTTCAGTAAGCTCTAGGAAATGAGTGGGAAAAGTGTCAACTGAGGGGATGACCTTAGATAAGAGAAAGGACATACCATCTGTAGGACAAGAGAGAAGGCAGAATCTGAGTACAGGTGCGGGTAGCGGGTAGAGATGGAATGTTGAATTTTCTTTCAGTGGTTTTTGTCTTTGAAAAAAGAAGCAGGGTCATCGTTCCAGAGTAGAGATGGACGAAGAAGTGTCAGAGGTTTGTGGAGAGTGCATTAGAAATTGCCTGGTCATGTAGGAGAGTGGTTAAAGTGATTTGATTCTCTGCACAAGGGCAAAGGGCCTATTTAAGTTGTGGTTATGAGTTTAAGGCCAGTTTGCTTGGGTTTGTATTTTGTCTCCCCCTCTTTACATCCTGCTGCTCAGGCTCAGGCATAGATTAGGTGGGAAATTGGATTTAGCTAGGGTTTTAGTGTATCTGTTATACATCAAAATGATCGAGGACCAACAAGAGATGAGGCCTGTGTATGGGAGTGAGCTCAATGACTGGCAGTGGAATTCAAGTTGGGAGGAGGCATGAAGTGAAGGAGAGTGAAAAGTGGAGTAAAAACCCCACGAGGAGTTTTTCAGTTCCTCAGAGTTTACTAGTGGTGACATGCAGTATGATTTTGAATCTTAGCATTGAAGGTAGAGTGTGTTTAAACTAAACACCAAAGAAATTTTTGTTGTGAAATTCTTCTAGTGCTCTTATTTAAAAGAACCATAATCTCAAAAATACAATTTTAAGATATTTCCCATTTTATTCTAAGTCATAAACATTACTATAGTTGAACTTTGTTCACAAAAGAAATGATTACAGTGTAATTTGTGATAACATGAGAGAGCGTTTTGTATTCTTGTTAAGTTGCTCGTACCATGTTCCCCTTGGCTGATGTGCAGAGGAAAATGAGGTGTAGTTGAAGTAGTGTTTACAAACAGAAGACAAATGATTGAAGAAGCATAGTTTTTTTTTTTAATACATAAAAGTTGGATTGGTAGCTTTTTTTTGGAAGTAAACTTATAAATGATACGCAGATAATATTTCAAAGGGAATGTTTGTTATTTTTAGTCTTTAAGAAATTTCTTCCACATAAAAATGGTGTAATTATATAGTAAGGAAGAACTGCTACAACTTTGATTAGCCCTATAGATTTGATTAGTGCTTTCGATAACTTAAAATATTTATTATTCAGAATAAAGCTCCATTGAACCTATTCAATTAAGGTAACTACCTTTTATTACACAGAGATTGATCTAATAGTGAGAAATGAGAATTGTTGGACCTGTGTTCTTTTGTAGATGAGAGGGAATGAGATCTACTTCATATGTAGAGTGACTTGATTTAGATAGGAGCATTGATATTTTACCTGTGCCAGTGTGTCTTAATCTTGCCACTACTGGTGGTGGATCAGGAGAGTTCTTTGTGGAGCTGTCCAGGCATTGTAGGATGTGCAGCAACATCCCTGACTCCTACCACTAGATACCAGTCATGTACACGCCAGTCCCTCACTCCCACCCTTCAGGTCTTGCCCATGAAATATGTCTCCAGAGTTTGCCAGGTGACCCTTGGAAGTCAGAATTGTTCCAGGTTGAGTACAGTGATGTATGGTGATAGATGAGAGACTTAGGTCTGGCTTCAGAAGCTGGTATTTGGGTTGGTGTGGAGTTGGCAATTTGAAGAAATTATTTTCTATTTGATTTTCTTAGTTAAGTTGGAAATGAGATCTCTAGAGAATGAGGAATGGGCAGGCAAGTGAATGTTTCTTTAGCTGTGATTTGCTTGGTACTAGTTGAGACTGTGAAACACTGCCACTTTATAAATTTATATTGTTTGGTAAAGGTCCCCTGCTCCTTTATGTGTAGTACTTCACCCCAGCTAGGATGTTGTCATCTTCAAAGACTTATTCAATAAAAAAATCACTCTCCTTAGGTCCAGTTATCTTATTTAAAAGCAAAAACATATTCTCATTCTTTTAGACTTAACTTTGGACGTATATAGTCACTGTTCTTCCTAGAAAATGATTCCCTGCTTTGCTTGTATTAAGTCTTACTTTCTTGGCTTTGTTGTCCCTCTTTCTTGAGTTCCATAGCACAGATGGCTGTCAGTAATAATACTCTTCTGTTGAAAACTACACCAGACTTGGGGTTCTATAACCAAGGGAGTGAGGCCAAGCCACAAAAACTGAGGTGGAATCCTTTTAATTGCTCCTGTAAGCTCATTTCATTGCAACAATTTAGAATGAAAAAAGCTACAAAATCAGTCACTTGGATTGTAGAGAAACTCAAATGAAATTCACATCTATGAGATGGGACCAGCATCTTACTAGTACCATTTGTCATTGGAATCTTCTATAACCATTTCACATAGTTATACTTTTTAATAGATATGGCTGACTTAGAATATAGCTGGCTGTAGCTGAAACTATTAATTATCTAATGAGGCACTCTCAGTAGAGAATGGCCATATACAATTACTATTGTACTTTAAGACTTTGCCCTGATCTCTATGGTTTCCTTTCCCTTCTCTCATTTCTTTCCTTCCTTCCTTTTCATATTCTTTATATTTGAGTGTGTGTGTGTGGGGGGATATACGAGGGGTGGAACCAGGGGCAGTATCCCACCAAGCTATATCTCCAGTACTTTTTAATTTTTTATTTTGAGATTGGATCTCATTAAGTTGCCCAGGCTGGTCTAGAACTTGTAATCAGTCCTCTTGCCTCAGCTTCTCAGGTTGACGGCATTACAGGTGTGCACTACCTTGCCTAGTTCTCTTATTGCATTTTTAAAAAAGGTTGTTCCATGTTCATGTACCTGAATGTCCCCATTACCTGACACCACTGTTTGATATGCCGTAACACTTACCCATTTTTTACTGTATGCACAATTTCTCTGAGTTTACGTATAGGCAGAATCAGTTTATTCAAATTCCATATTGTAGCATGAGTTAGGGGAAAAATTATTCTCTGTTGACACCAATATATTGTCTTTTTAAAATATCGTGCATACACACAGTAAGTTTTAGATTTATAAGTCTTCTGTTGGAATTGGAAGAACTTCACTTTGGGCTTAAGAAGCAAAACCATTTTCTCAGTGCCCTTCCAGTTTGAATGACTGTTCTGTTTTCAGTATTACCATTTTAGTTTTGTTTTATAGAATTTACATTTTTGTGTATATTTTAAAATGCACCTTTAAGGAGAAATCTAGAATACACTTTTCACAATGGGTATTGGAGCACATTAATCCATGGCACAGGAACTCATTGTGATACAGATTGATTTGCTAACAGCAAAATTATACAGTCTTTAGTAAATTCATGATGAATTTGGAGCCCACTTAACACAAAGGTGAGTTAGATTCATTCCCTATTTCACACTCTTTTAAACCCTTAAGCAATCAAAATATTTTAGGTTTGAACATTCAGTTTGATTTAGTAAGAAACTAGAATTCCTACTATGTGCTGGGTGCTGCTAAATTGATTAGAATACTCTCCTTTGTCAGGAGGTTAGTGGGAGGAAAATAAGGAAGGAAACTTTTTTTTACTGTAATATGAAGACAAGGTAAGTGGGTTGTAAGAACAGTATGCCTGTATCACAGGATTAAAATGTTTATTTTGCTATTAACAAAGATACGCTCACGTTTTTCTGTTTGTTGGGTATTTTTGACATCGGTAGGGAAATTTATAGTTTTTATTTTAAATGACTAAATAGCTTTTCATAGTTACATATTTGAAGTTAGCTCTAAATTTGACTTGACTTTTCAGAATTACCTGGTACATAGCTGTGCAACTCAGTCTTTTTTTTTTTTTTTTTTAAATATTAGTTGTTGATGGATCTTTGTTTTATTCAGTTATTTATATGTGGTGCTGAGAATCGAACCCAGGGCCTCACACATGCAAGGCAAGTGCTCTGCCACTGAGCCACAACCTCAGCCTGCAACTCAGTCTTAAAGAAGAATTTGTTCTGCAAGCCATTAGACTCTAGTTTCTCTTAAATATGCAAAAACTGGATCATTTGTGAAACTGTATAAACATAGGTTTCTGTAAGTCTTTCAGTGTAAAATGTACTGTTAATACTCTTCCCATACCCCAGTCCCTCCCTTCCCTGGCTCCTGCCCCCCCCCCCCCAAAGAATGGTGTGGTTAGGTACCCAGTAAACAAGATCAACATAAAATACAATTTAAAAAGTATGCTAAGTATCATCATTACTTGAGAAACTTCCATGTGAAGTGACTGAGTTTAAAGCAGAATAATATTTCTAAGTCCACTTAGGGACACAAGAGAACAAGAATTACATTGAGAAGATGCAGATGAGTAATTAAAAATGGGCATAAATTCCATAAAGATTTGTCTTTACCTAAAAATTTATCTGAGAGTATTTGCGCTGATAGTGACGCCAGCTCACAGTTATTGAGCCTTAGTATGAGTCAGCCACTGTTTTACATGTGAGTTTTAAATCCCATAGTGTTTAACATGTGAGTTACGTGAAGACAGAATGACTTAGCAGTGTAAAGGATGGCCTGCTGTTATTCCCATTATACAGGTGAGAAAACGGGAGCACTAAAAGCCTAAGGAACTTTGGAACTGAGTTGGCACAGGTTGACAGAACTGGGCTTGCATTCCAGATGGTTTGGTGCCCCCTTGTCCGTAGCTCTCTTCTTGTTATAGACAGTGAGTCCCTCCAGTGTTATTCTCACTCCCCCGCTTCTTGCCCTTAATCCCCTTGAGGTTTTCACTGGATTCTTCCACCCTGGGAGTTTATCTGGCTGCCTCTCTGGGATTGAGACTTAAAATGATAACTCTAGCTGAACTAGTTCCATTCTTCTGTTTCCACTTGTGCTGGACTCCTCCATTAGGAAAGTTCACCAGAATCTCAGACTTGACAGGGTTTCATTAGTCGTTTGCATTTATCAGTAGCCCTCCTTCGTTTTAACTGCATTGCTGCGTGTTCCTTCCAAGGTTTCATGGTGACATTTCTCAGTTATTTACCCATATTTGAATCTCTGGAATGATTTTCTATCTTTTCTTCCTTTTTTAAATTTGTAGTTGTAGTCACTGAAATTCTGCCACTTATACTACGCTCTCTAATGTAGTATATTGCTCTGTTTCCTTTTCATACTTTTCTGGGTCCTCATCAAGGACTTCCTAACTCGTCTCTTTGTTTTGTGTCTCTCTTGTCTCTTATTTGCATCTTACAAGTAGTCCTAAGAGTTTCTTAAAAGTTATGGTCTTAACATTCTTGGATTCAAAAGTTATTATTCCCTGTTGTATATAGAAGTTGTTCAGACTCCTCAGCATATTGTTTAATTTTCTCTTGATTTTATATTTAGATACTTCAGTGTCTTACTTTCTCTTGTTCTGTTTCAAATATCCTTTTCTAGTCAGAGTTAATTTCCTTGAGGTGTTATTGTTTGGTGTGTGTGTTTCCCTTGCAGAATGATTATGCTTTTATTAAAAAGTTTACACAGTTGGGTATTTAGGAAACGTTTGTTAATTTTACTGAAATAATTGAAAATAAAATTTAATCATGAGTCAAACCCTGTTTGAGATAAGTCTTAACACTGTGCGTGTGTGTGTGTGTGTGTGTGTGTTTGGAGGATGGGGTTTGGGTAGCAAACATTGACTTTTTGGACTTTTAATATTCTTTTTTATTTTCTGGCAGATGCAATAGGTAGCATTTTGAAGATATTTGTGTATTTTCACATGTGTACATTTTCACTTGTTCTTGATCTTGTTGATAGACTTTTACATTCACTTTGAAAATTAGTAAAAGTAGCCTGGTGTGGTGGTGCAAGCCCATGATCCTACTTATTTGGGAGGCTGAGGCAGAAGGATTGCAAGTTTAAGGCCAGCCTCTACAATTTAGTGAAACTGTGTCTCAAAATTATAATTAACAATAACAAATAAAGGGCTTGGGATCTAGCTCAGTGGTAGAGTACCCCTGGTTTCTATCCCCAGCACAAAAACAACAACAAAAAGAGAAAAAAGGACCCTAGTAGCTAAATCTGAAATGTGTTCAGATAGGCATTGGCAACTAGTAACAACTGTCTCATAGAGATGAATATATTAAACCAAACCTAGATCGGAGGGACTGACATAGTCAGTGATTAGACCCATCTGTTAGTAGCAAAACAGATGACTTTAAGTTACTTGGAGTCAAACTTTTTGGTCTCCCCAACCCCCAGTAAAGAAATAATGAGTCTGTAAATACTGTGTCTGGTGTTCTCTTAGAGCTGTAGCTTCACATAGAAAAGGGACAACTTTAATCAAATTTAAATGAACTGATGTCTGTACCTATCCCTGTCCCCCTTTTAGGTGTAGGTAGACACGGACACAGTACCTTCATTTTATTTATTTATTTTTATGTGGTGCTGAGGATCAAACCCAGTGCCTCACACATGCTAGGCAAGCCCTCTACCACTGAGCCACAACCACAGCCCCTTTACCTGTTCCTTTTGCTGGAATTTATGTTTTACAATGATCATCTACTCTTGGTCAGTTAAGGAGAATTTCCTTTAATTCATTCACCTAAAGTATGAAAAAGAAACCTTCCATATTTTATTATGTAATGGTTTTTTTTTCTTTTGGTGGTGCTGGGGTTTGAAGCCATGGCCTTGCAGTGCTGTGCTATAACTGAGCTATTTTCCCAGTCTTACAATAACTTTTTCCTAATGTATACTCTTGATGGTGGTATTTTCTCTGCTTAACTGCTAAGAAACCTCCATTTCTTTAGATGGCTGTCTTTTAAATTTATAATGTGTACTGCTTCTGTTAATCTGTGCTTACAGATATGTTTCCAAATTTAATATACATGTTTGTATTGATTCATCCTGGCTTTCCCATTCTTTCTGCTTTTCTCTCATGGTGTACAGTGAGTGTTCACTTGGTTTATCCTTTAAGTGGATAGCACTTTTCCCTCCTTATTCCCTGTAGTTAAGGCAATGTGTATGATAGTGAATTTTCTTAGTTTAGTGAGGTAGAAATGAAAATAGAATTGGTTGGTTGTATGTGGGCTACGTTGTCAATCACTGGGCTTTTATTTAGAAATACTATCAATTTTACTGCATCTCGTATCCATCTTGTTATCTGACAAATGTACTCTGTAAGGGGGATGAGGAAAGGGATTAGTAAATGTTGAGTATCTGAGATTGAAATGCTTTAATCACTTTTGTAAGGGGGTAATAAGCTTAATAAGAAGGCTGTGAAATAGGATCATATAATTATTTTTCATTATAGCATATATTTTTAATATCCTTTATTTAGAATACCTGATCTGCATGGGGTGCTACTATGTTAAAATAGGATAGTCTTACTAAAATAATAAGTCCTATGTCCTTGTGTTTGTTGTAGGATCACTGCAACATAGTTCTGGAGTTTGCCTCTCTGAGGTGGTTTTATTGATATGTGTGATAGTTACATTTGAAGAACACCTATAGTGCTGACCTGACCATGTTATATTTAGCCCCTGAGGTTTTTATTTTAGGGTCTTAGTCATTTTTAAAAGCACAAGAAAGGAATTTTTGACTGAAAAAATTTTACTCTTGAACCTGTATTTCTTTTTCCCATGGGCAGTAGTTTCCTTTTCCTTTTTTTTTTTTTAAGGTTGAGGATGTAGAATCACCAATTTAGCAGGCCTTTTTTGAAAGTGCTCCCAGTGTGCCATGCAACTGTGTCCAAAGGTGAGGAAGCTGTTTTCTGATCTAACTTCTTTCACAGTCTGTAATATCTTCTGTGAAGGTGTGAACTCTTGACCTGCGAGGGACAACTTTTTCTTTACTGTGGAAACCCAGAATAGATCTTGGATTTTGTTTTAAATGTGTTGGAAGGAAGCATACTAAGGGCTGTGGGAATGCTTACTCATTGGAAGACACTCTGGCAGGAAGGATGGGAACTAATGAATATCGAGGAATTTACTTTGTGCCAGTTTATGAGGCGTTTTCATATACATGATCTCAGCTATAGTCACATCAATGCTGTGATCATGCAGTTTTCTGAATCTCCTGAAATCCCAACAAATTGACAAATTCAAGGTTACACATATGCAAAGTGAAAGCTTAAGGTGACTTAATTTTAAGTGTTAAAAATGCAGGACTTTTGATCTTGTTGACCTCAAGAGTTTTCCAGTATGAGTTGTTGCTTGGAGGTAGGTGCTCTAAGCATATCAGGTAAGGTAAATAATGGGGAATAGAAAGAGTCCTAAATTCTGTAAAATCTAACCATTTATAGAAAACAGGAAGTTTGTCATTTATAAAGAGTAAAACCCAGAAAAGGCTGTCCTTTCAGATGTATCTAGAAATGTGAGATGAATGTGTGGCCAAAAGGATCTTTGTGGCAGGGATATCACAGGCCATTTGGAATAATGTAATAGCAGTTTGCCATGACCTTTCTCAGTATGGGTCGACAGGAGGGAAATCACAGGCCAATAACATCATCCCACTGAATGTTTTTTTTATAGCTGGCAACACATGATTCCTTCATTTCCAGAAAAAGAACTGTTGGGTTCTTTTCTCAAGTCACTGCCTAGGGTAAGCAGTTAAACAGACTCAAGTTCTGTGAAGCACAGGCTGTGTGTTAGGGGCACTTATACCCAAGTGAGTCTTGATTGAATTGTTTGACCCAGAAAGGAGGACCAAAGTATTATGTAAGGTGCTGGGCTCAGCCTGTGGTTTTATCTTATTTGGCATTTATTAATTTAGAAACAACAACAGCCACAGTAGTCTTGGATAATGAGGAGGAAGGGATATTTATACAGTCTTCACAAAGATGATTAAAAAAGGAAAAAGCCTAGAGGGACAGCCAGTGTCTATATGGTAGAACCAAATGTCCAAAAGATTGTCTTTACTAGTCCACATATCTACTAATGGGACAAATGTAATAGGAGTAAACATGAAGTCCTGCATTGAGATTTAAAAAATGAATTGGTTGATATTGTGAAGGGAAAGGGGCCTGACAGTACTGCAACTGAAAAAGAGCTGCATGTTTTGGTGAGACTAATAAAGTGAGTGTGGTATCTAGGCTGACCTGCAGAAGCGTTGTGCCCAGATCGGGACAGTTAACAGTTTCACTGTTCTCTACCTTCATCAGAGATGTCTGCAACAACATGCTCACTTTTAGAAAGCTCAAGAACTGAAGCCAAGGGAGCTATTACAGAGTGGGTAGCTGGATGGGGCGAAATGTGGAGACCATGCCATACTGGTGATGGCCAGAACAACTCTATAAATTTAGTCTAGAGAGAAAAAGAAAATAAAATGGTGGATTTTTGGAGATCTACAAAATGATCTCCACTGTAGGCAGAACTTACATTATTCCACAAGAAATAGATGTACATTGCAGGGTGAAGTATTTAGTTCTATATAAGGCTTTTTAGACATTTTATAAATCCATTGTCTCCTCAAAGAGGGAACCCCATCTTCATAGCTAAAAACAATCTTTAAGATTGGAGCCACATGACTGCTCCAGCCAAGACTTTCAGTGGGCAGATTTTAAAATTTTTTTATTAATTTTTTTTTATCTCAATGATTTCTTGACAAACCTTAGAAGTTTTCAAAAGTGTCATCTAGTAACCATCATGGAGTGGGGACGGGGATGAGTCCTGTAGACCCTTTCAGGTGGGGTCCAGTCCAGTGGGGTAAACATGTTTTTGTAATATCAAGACATGATTTGTCTTTTCCTCTCTGCATTGACATTTGGACTGATGGTAAAAAGCAGAGATGAGTGATGGGTGCCTTACCATGATCAAGGCAGTGGCCTCAAACCACACTCGTAGGTATTGCATTTTTCAAAAAACCAAACCTTAACTTTTACTCATGTTCTTGATGAAAAAGTAAAGATCACTGATTTTATAAAATCTTGATCCTTTCACGCATGTCCTTTTAATACTCTGTGAGAGAACGTGGCAGGTAGAGCACTTCTGCCACTGATCGTGGTTGTCTCAAGGGAGGGTGTGCGTGTGGTTACTTGGGTGATGTACTGAATTGTCCACTTTTTTTTGGGTGAAATAGCATTTGTACTGGAGAATAAGTGATGAATATAGTTATTGTGACTAAGGTATTTGGCAGATATTTTCTCCAAAGTGGACACAGTGAGCTTGTCAAAGAAAACTGTGACAGTATTTGCTGCGTATGATAAAATTTGTTATTTCATGCGAAAATTGAGAGTTTTGAAAAACTTGTGTCTGTCACTGTGAGCTACTTAAAAGATTTTTCTGCTCAGTTCACTGATGTTATGACTCAATGGGATCTTTTTTTTTTTTTTGGTACTTGAGATTGAACTCAGGGGCACTCAACCACTGAGCCACATCCCCAGCCCTATTTTGTGCTTTATGTAGAGAGAGGGTCTCACTGAGTTGCTTAGCGCCTCGCTGTTGCTGAGGCTGGCTTTGAACTCGCCATTCTCCTGTCTCAGCCTCCCTAAGTGCTGGGATTACAGGCTTGCGGCACCACGCCTGGCTCAATGGGATGTTTTAAAATATTGTATGGTAAAATATGCCAACACATAGAAGGTCTGCAGAGCACAGTGAACCGGTATTTTCCAAATGACCAATGCATGATGTAAAAATTCATGCATGAGTAAAGGATCCTTTCAGAGTGCAAGATAGACTTTGGGGCTTTAATGTCACAGAATATGGAAAGATCATTGATAAGGTTTTTAGATTCCACATTTCAACTAACCTTTTAGAAACTACTATTTATTAAGTCTTGGTATAGTAGTAGAGAAGAATATCCATAATTAACTGAAAAGATTTTTAAAATACTCCTCCTATCTCCAATTCTTATTATTTGTGTGAAGCTAGATTTTCTTTTTAAACTTCAACCAAAAGAACATATTATAATATATTGAATTCGAAAATAGATAGTCCCAGTTTTCTTGAAAAGTATTAGTGCATGTCTTCTCACCAATTCTTTTTCTTTTAGAAAATATAGCTATTTATGTTTGTGCATTTGGCTTAAATGAATTAATAAAATATATTAAAAATTTTATTTTTAAATTCTTAATATGGTAATTTTGTTTTCTGATGCTGGAGATCAAACCCAGAGCCTCACATGTGCTAGGTAAGCACTGTATGACTGAGCTACATCCTCAGCTCCAACATAGTAAATATAACCTGTATAAACAAAACCTTGGAATCCTCTTTAATTTCTGTGAGTGTAAAGGGGTCCTGAAGCTAAAAAAGTTTGAGACCTCTGCTTTAGGCCAGCATCTTCAACTTTATAGTTCCATTACTTTACCCAGGCTTGGTCTGGTTCTGGGAATCGCAACCAGTTATCATACTCTGAAAGTTGATTTATAATCCACAGTACTTGTTAGTTAATGGACAGAGGGTGGGTGTACTTTCTTAGTGATTTAGAGTACACATCACTCTCTAACACCTCTTTTTCATGGTCTTTTGGTATCTAGGAGTCAAAAGGTTAGTTGGTAAACATGGTAAAAAAAAACCAGATGTGTTTTTGGGATACTTTGTTCGGTTTATGAGAAAGTCTAATAGTGTGTGCCTGCTCCACCAGAGTAAACATCTTTCTGGTGTCTAGTGTCTGTTATGTTGGCTTGTATTTATTTATTATGGTACTGGGGATCAGACCTGGGGTATGCTACTACTGAGCTTATTCTCAGCCCCTTTTTATTTTGAGTTAGGATTTCACTGAGTTGCCCAGGCTGCTGGTCTTGGACTTTGAGATCCTCCTGTCTCAGCCTCCCAACAAACTGGGGTTATAGGTGTGTGCCACTGTACCTGGTCTATATTGTCCAATTTTAATGCCTTTGACAAACTCCTTTTAAATTCTTAAAAAAAAGAAAAGTCACCCAGAGTCCCATTGTTATAGAATTGATTTAGTATTGTAACAGTTGTATAGAATGCTTACATGTTAATTATGTACGTCCACTTTGATTGGCTTTACCAGACATCTTAGTTCTGTTACACTTCGGAGTTTCTGTTAGCCTTTTGTCTGAACTGGCTTTCATTTCTTAGAGAGTGTTTTGTTTGTTTTCTCTAATCTTGTCTTGAATATACGAGGGATTTCCATTTTGGAACATGTTCTTTCAACAAATATTTGAGAGCTGTGTCAGATGTCTAGCACTCCCCTCGCCCCTTTCTGAAACAGCCATTGTTGAAATTATTTGAACAGAGAACTGTCTTTTCAGGAGTGTTGAAAAGAGAATTCTTATTCTAGTTTGTATCTTATCCTGGATCACCCCTGTGTTCCAACTAAGAGCACATGAGTTTATAATATGAGAAAACTTCCAAGAAGTATCTGGCAGGATGAAATAATTTTTATTTTAGAATTTGTTGGGTTTTGCAGGTCACTCAAATTGAAGATAGTCATATTCAGTTTTCTTACTCTATTTCTGATTGGAGGCTTGGGAGTAAGTAGGCAAGAAACCTGTTGGTTTCCCACCACAAAAATTCGTGCCATTTGTTAGTTCATTCAGTTAGAAAAACATTTATTAAGCATGAGGTCCTATTCCAGGAGTTATAGAGCCATGTTGCTTCTATTTAGTGCTTATTTATTCTCATGGTTAATATGGCTAAATCTTTATGACATTTATGATTTTATACTTACAAAAATTTCATTTGGAGCCTTGAGAGCTGCCTTCACATATTTTTGGTTTTATATTTCTGCCTGTAAAGTGAGCACAAGTTTAGGTATGTTCAGTAGACAATGGAGGTAGAATTGGTACACGTAGCTTAGATGATCTATCAGTTATGAAAATTGCATGTCGTGAATAATAAGTGTTAAAATTATTTATATAAGTTGTTTTTTTAAATAAAAAAATCAACATTTTATCTTGAATATTTAGCACATGAAAAGCACTATGTAGAAATGTCTTCCTTTGGATAAACATTAAATAAATTTGTTAATTCATATAGATTTTTTAAAATAAAATACAGTTCATCAGTTCCAGGCACAAAATATAGCGTTATAGCTATTAACATGATCAATACATAGGAAAAAAAAAAAAAAAGAACTGTTAGCAGTGAAACAGTAATAATAAAGTGAAGAAAATAGAAATCTAAGCCAGGAAAGACTGCACTGGAATATCCACATGGCAGTAGCATAGTCTTTTTCAGCGTAGTTAAATTTAAATGGTTACCATTTGATATTATACCTAGGTCTCTCTCTCCATGATAATAAATGTCCTAATGGGGCACACAGAATATGATGCCTGAGTGATCTCCCTACAAAATAAGTTACTTTTAAGTGATGGCTCTTATTTAAAGAACAAGATTTTTTTAAAGTGTAAATATTATGAGAAAAATTAAAACTCCAAATATGTAAGTCAACATTAAACTCTAAAGGGCAAAAATGAATGTTACACAGTATCTGTTGGCTTGTTGATTGTGAATTTTTTTTATAAGAAGATAGTATATATCCTTAATAGGCAGCATCTAATGTATTGGCCCTCTCTTTCGAAGTCTTTTTTTAAAAAAAAAATATATTTTAATTGTAGATGGACACAATATCCTTATTTTATTTATTTATTTTTATGTGGTATTGAGGATCAAACCCAGTGCGTCATACGTGCGAGGCAAGCGCTCTACCACTGAGCCACAACCCCAGCCCCTCAAAGTCTTTTTGACCCAGCAGTGGCTTAAAGTGCCTTTATCTGAGGGATTTTTTTAATGTATACAAACAATATAAGATCTTTTCTTGCTAGCAATTCCATGCCCTAGTGTCTTTATCTTTTCTATTCTAACAATGAATTAAAATACACTCTTCTTTATGAACTGTTATTCAAGGAGTTTCTTTATTGTCTGAATTTTGTCTTCAATCCATTTCTTTATCTTTTATAAACTCATCTTTAGCCTTTTGTGTCTTTAAAGCACAGTCTGGTTTTGTAAGATTCAAGTCTGGGATAGAATTTTATTTTGTGATATAAACTTATTGGGTCATACATGAAGAATTTTGTCTTCATGCTTCAAGTCAAAGGATGGAAAATTTGATCCCTAAAGAGCTCTTTTCACATATTTCCAATTCAGTGAAAAATAAGGAATTTTGCAGGATTGCAGCTGTAAACGTGATAGTAAATTTTCTTACTGGATGATACATACTAATTTTTGTAAGCCCTTCTTTACTTATTTGTTAATCAGGTATTAAGTGTCCAATTTGTGCCAGTCACTGAACTAAGCACTAGGGAATATAGTTGTGAATGAAGACAAACTTGGTTTGTGCAATCTTTGAATTTAGGTTATTGGTAGGGCAAAGAAACACAATGGAATAATATAAATAAAAAAAATTGCAGGGGCTGGGGCTATGGCTCAGCGGTTGAGCGCTTGCCTCGCATACGTGAGGCACTGGGTTCGATCCTCAGCACCACATAAAATAAATAAAGATATTGTGTTCATCTACAACTAAACAAAATATTAAAAAAAAAAAATTGCAACTAAGCACATGTGCAAGTTGTATGGTGCTACGCAAACATGGAGGTTTAACCTAAGAGGAGATCAGGGCAGTAGTTTATCCAAGGAAGTGGTGTATGTACTGAGGTCATGTGTGTGTGTGCACGCACGCGCGTGGAATTAAACCAAGGACCTCGCTTCTCTCAACATGTTCTTTGCGGAACTCCAGATCCAGGCCTGAACTGAGATTCGGAAAGCAGAATACACTTAAAGCAAATAAAGAGAAGACTAACAACATTGATGACAGAAAGGAGGGCAGTCCTTGGCTGCTGTAGGCATGGTACATCTCAGGAAATCTCATTGAAGCTCTGGTGGAGTGTTTGGAAGTGTATCAGGTGAGACGGCTCTGTGGGGAGATAGGAGTATACTAGGCAGAGTCAAACTGCAGATAGCTTTCCAGTCCATGATAAAGATGTAAAGATCTGGGTCTTTATCTTAAGAACAGGGAGAATTGATCTTACCTTTTTTTTGGTTCCGGGGATTGAACTCAAGGATACTCGACCACTGAGCCACATCCCCAGCCCTATTTTGTGTTTTATTTAGAGACAGGGTCTCACTGAGTTGCTTAGGGCCTCACTAAGTTGTTGAGGCTGCCTTTGAACTCTCGCGATTCTTCTATCTCAGCCTCCCAGAGTGCTGGGATTACAGGCGTGCGCCACAGTGCCTGGCTATGAAGGTTAATATTCTTAACCATGTATTATGATGTGCTTTTGGAAGACTGATTAAAAAATGTATATGGGTATAATGTGATCCTTTATTTTCTCCAGCTACACTTTTTGCTAGTTATTTAGTCAGTGAAAACTTCTGACGTGAACAAATGACTAAAAAGTAAACATAACTGGAAATGTTTATTAGTGCCGAGTAGTTCTTGATGTGTATGTTAGCTATAGCTTATATTTCAGATGTTTAAAATTAATTCTGTACGTAGGCTTAAATTCTGCTTTTTGGTAATCATTGTAACTAGCAATGCCCTTAAAAATGCAGTTTATGATAGGTGAAGTAACCTTGGTCAGCAGTTATTTATCAGCAGTCTATGATCCTGTGTGTATTTGGCAGTTATCTGTACTGAAGCTATAGCAGAAAACTGGTGCCCTCTTTGGCCACTGTGACTTAGTGTGAGAGATAATGGCTGCAGCCTTTAGCTGAGTAGCCATCTGTTTAGAGTGTCTGTTCTTAAATGTAGCAATTCATGTCACATCATTCAGAAGTAGCCTCTGCAGCTGTAGCAGCCTCTGCTTTGATTCAGTAAATAAACAAAAGTATTTCTTTTTCATATTTGATTGCTGTATTCCTAAGTTTCTTTTTGTTGTTGACTTTTCCCCTTTTCTTTATGCAGGCTCTCTCTCTCTCTCTCTCTCTCTCTCTTTTTTTTTTTTGGTACTCGGGGTTAGACCTAGGGGCACTGAGCCACAGCCTCAGACCTTTTTATTTTTTATTTTGAGACAGGATCTCGCTGAGTTGTTGAGGCTGGCTTTGAACTTGGCCATCATCCTACCTCAGCCTCCTCAGCCACTAGGATCATAGGTGTGCACCACCACGCCCATCCTTTATGTAGGGTTTTGGTTGAGGAAAATGAATCCATTATGGGCAAGTGGGATGAGCTCATGAGTGAATGATCTCAGTTGTTAAATACATCATTATTAATTTCTCTGAAATATAGAAGTGAAACTATGAGGAAGAAAAATTTCAGTTTATTTAATTTTTTTAAAAATATTTTTTAGTTATACATGGACACAGTGTCTTTATTTTGTTTATTTTTTATGTGGTGCTAAGGATCGAACCCAGTGCCTCACATGTGCTAGGCAAGTGCTCTGCCACTGAGCCACAACCTCAGCCCTTATTTAATTTTTTGATGCACACTTTCATGTATCTTGGCACATAGTGCTGATGGGAAAAGAATGAAATGGGTATGATCAAAGATTATGGGCTGGAGGAGCAGCAGGTGCCTCGGGGTTAGCAAGTCCAAAGTATTTGAACTTGGTCATAGCTCATGAATCTGTGAAAGGACCTGTTTTGTTTTAAGTATATAAGAATTCCTGATAAATATTCTGATAAATTTATAAAAGTCAACTCTTGTCATTGCACTTTCTTTTTCCCCTAAGAAAAACATTTTCATTTTTACTTCTTTCATTATACCGTGTCTTAAGTGAATGAAAAATTATTTTATTCTTTTGATATTATAAGATTAAAAATATTGTTATTGTGAATTTGAATTTCCCTAATCTAGTAGCAATTTGAAGGTATTAACTGGAAGATCATTTTATACTAGAGAAGAATGTGTTCCATAAAAATTTTAAGAATACAATTTGATTTTAATACATCTAAAAGCAAATATTGTGTGCAGTGTAGTTTTGTATTTAGCAGGCTTTTACTTCGGATTTTTGTAAATACTCTTTCCTATATTCTTTAAAATTACTTATATAGTGCAGTTATTTGTGAATTTTTATTATGTGAAGAGAGATAAGTAATGAGAATCTTAGATTTTATGGCTTTTTTAATTCATAAAGATGATATTATAATTAGCTAATTGATTTGTAAATACGTGCTTTTAGTATCTTCTGTTACACCTAAGTCTGTTTTTACTTTTGTTTTTGCAAGCATAATGGGCAGTTTTGTTTACATTCAGTTACTATTTGAGAAGAAATAGCTTGTTAAGGAAAGATAAATTTCAGTCTTGGTATTGTCCTCCAAGTCATAAAAAAAATACTGAAGTACTGTATTTTGCACTAAAAAAGGTCTTGATTTAATAAGACTGTTCTGACCAGTTGAACTTGAACTTTTATCAATTATGATGTTAAGACATATAGTTAAAGAGAAAAATGGTGGTGGTGGGGGGCACCTGGTTCCAAAGTACAATTTATAAGGAATTACATATAAAAATTAAGTTCATCAAATTGTGCTTGGGATATAGGCCAGTGGTAGAGCATGTGCTTAGCATATGCAGGCCCTGGGTTCAACCCTCAGCCCCACCCTGGGGAGGTCATCAAATTTTATTATTTTTGTAAATTATTAGGAGATACATGAGATTTTATTGCTTCTGAAACAATCTTAGAGTTATTCTCTAGTACTGACACAGTTCTTTTCAGATCATTGTTTAAATGATATCTAGGTCAAGTTGAAGACATGACAAAATTGAAAAATTTAAAATATATTTGGGCCTGACAGCCATTGAGCATGAAATGGCCCTTACAAGAGGAAATCCACGTATGGAGTTTACATAAATAACCATGCAACCTTACCCATACCTAACCCTGTTGTATTAACTTAAACCTGTGTGGATACTCTTGTGTCAAAAGACAAAATTACAACAAATTTAGGTGTAGATGTAATTGGCTTTTATTCATGATTCAGGAATTGAGGCAGCCTTCATTCTACAAAATAGAATGAGAGTTCCCAGTTGGCAGCTGCTGACCAGTGTGCTTTTTTTAGGTGGGAGCATGGAAACAGAACAGTAGGAAAGAAGCTGTTGGGTCGGCATCAGGTTACTTAAGGTTACTTTTTTTGGTAAGGGTCAAAGCAGAAGAGATTTCATATTCTGACTCAGATAGATTGGAATCTCTTGTTTTCAGAAAAAAACAGATTTGTTTTGGGATCTATCTGCTTCTTTGAAGGTCCTTTGATTTTGTGGATTTAGCATGAGTGACTCCATTTTGTTTAACACTTGGAAAGGTTTTTCATATGGAAAACCAGAGGGCCAGGAAAACATATGGACCACTCACAAGAACATAATCATTGTCAGTTTTATTGAGAACAGTAGGTTAGAATATGGTATGGTGAGGAAGGGAGAGGTAGAGCATATGGATAAATAAATAGTGAGGAAGCTTGTTGAGGGAGAGGGCTAGAAAAACAAGTGGATTCACTCAGGTTATTTATAACATAAATATAATGAAGCCATTTAATATTAAAGCTGCAGCTCTTTGGTTTGTTAGCTTAGATGTGTTTTTTATGGGAAGGCTTTCCTGGCCCTCCAGTTTGAGCAGGTGCCCTGACTACTGGTTGAGTGGCATCTTTCACTTAACCCACAATGACTTTGCCTGTTTGTGTTGTTGGTTGAATCTATCTTCCCTGTAGATTGTAAGTTTTTTTTTTTTTTAAAGGGAATATCATGCTCCAAATGTTCTTTATTTGTTTTTATGTGGTGCTGAGGATCGAACCCAGTGCCCCACGCATGCTAGGCAAGCGCTCTGCTACTGAGCTGTGACCCCAGCTTTTTTTGAGGTAGGGGTTTTGTCTTACTCACCCTTAATCTTCAGGGTCTAGCATTTGGTAGATACTCAGTAAACATTTGTTGAATTTAATTGCTTTATTTAGTTTCCAGTCAATATTTTGGGGAATAGCAATATGGGATTATTTAAATGTTAATTTAATCACAAGATTTGGGGGTTAGTACTGGGAGTTTCCTGAGAGATGTGATGTATATTTTCAAACTTCAAGATTTTCAAACTGTGTTCCACCAAGACCGTACATGCTCCCAGAACTGCTTCAGGAGCTGATACTAGAAGTAGAAAGTCTATATCCACTTTTATCCATTTTATATTAGGAGCTGTATTTTAGCCAATATGCTGCTAAAAAGTTTGTGAACTGAAGGTCTGTTCTCTTTCTACAGATGAGAACCGGTGCTCAAAGGGCCTAAATGACTTGTTCTGTTTCATATAGCCAAGTAGAAAGAGAAGCAGGTCCCGCTTCTCCTTGCTTTGCTCTGCACTGTTTCCTGCCAGACCACACAGCGCAAGGGGGACCATGGCACTGCTCTCCAGCTTTTTTTGATGAGGATTTGTCACTATTGTGATGCTTCTGGCTCACACAAATGGTTTCATTTTGACCAAGTTTTTCATTCTGTAGCATTAAAATGTATGTTGATAAAAAGAATATCTGTTAATAAAAAACTTGGGGCTTAAAAGTTAGTTACTATTTTTTAAGATTTATTTGGACCATGTAAATTCCTTTTGAAGAATTTGAAATTTCTATTTGTAATGGAACTTGACCTGGCAATATGTGGGTGATTTGAATCATAGTAGGGTTATTGGAAAACTCAGCTGTAAGCACGGAATAATTATTTCTGAGTTTATATTATTTTTGTTCTTATGCAACTAGTAAATTAGTGTTCATGGAAAAGAAATCATAGAATCTGCATTCACAGAATGCAGAATCTGATTCCATGTGGCCAGAAGCGTGCAGAGATGAAATTTTAATGAAATGTACAGTACTTGTCAGGTTAGCTCTTTATTTTTTCACATGGCTGCTTTGAAATAAAGAACAGGATGTGGTGCATTTGTGATTCTTTCCTTGTGAGAATCATTGTAAAGATGAAGATTTAATTCAGAAAGCAAGCTGCTATTTTGAAATTAAGTATATAGATGCTGACCAAATGATCTATAAACTTTATTCATATAGTACCACCTTTCTCATTCTTCCCAGACATTTGAATGACTACACTTTATGTTCTTCTAATATTAGATCCTTTTCACAGATGTCATCTCACAGATTGAGATCTCAATCTTGACAGTTTAGTGCTTAAAATCTCCACAATTCAATTAAATTATAAATTGTAAGTATATGGGAATGTGAACTTTAAGCTAAAGTGTTAAGAAATGAAGTATAGTTTCCTTCCCTTCCTTTCCTTTCCCTTTCCTTTCTTTCCTTCTTGATTATGTGCTCATCTTCCTAAGTCTAATTATATATAAAAGTAATGAGAGGAAATTGTATCGTGGTGTTGTTTAGGCCATAGTAGATTTAAGATGGAGCTCAAATCCATCCTGTGGTTTTTTTCTGTCCATTTGGTTAAAATGTATTGTGGCATTCTCTGGGCAGACAGCCAGTTCTAAAATAACCACTTCAGTTGAAGCAGTTTTTGTGATGTCTATATAAACTCTGAGATTAGGATCTTCATTTGTTGCATATAATAATCTTAGGGTCTCTACTTTGATCCTGTCCTATTTGGTGACACAGAAGAGAGAATTTATTTATTTTATTTTAATAAATGTTGCACTTTTATAACTTAGGAAAAGCTCAGTACAGAAAATCTTCTCATAGAAAATTAGTTAAAGTTGGTGATTTTTTTTTGAAACTGATGTTGTTAAATGAAGGTAGAATCCAGTGTGATTTTTGGTTTCCTTATGGGAATAAGATGTTAAGAACTGTTGGTTGATGGTTGATGTGAACCATTTCTTTTAAAATTTCTGGGTTTGTTACAGAATAGAAAAAGACTTAAATATAAATTAATCACCCACCAGCTATGTGATGTTATGTCAGCTTAATGTGCCTCAGAATCCTCATCTATACAATATGGTATTTATCTTTCAGGGTTATAGAAATTATTAAATGAAATAATGTTTTGAAGTAACCGACATAGTAAATTCTAGGGTTTGTTGATTTTTATCGACATTATCAAAATGCAAGCCACTGAGCATTACTTTTGATTTCCTCAGCTGATCACTTCATCCCTAATTTGTGCCTGATGTTTTGTTGGTGTTAGATGTTCCTTCTTATTTGCAAATCCTAAATCTTTTGTGAATGGACTCTCGGAGGTCATCATACACTATTTTTCTTTTCCTTTCAGATTGTCAGAATTCATATCATGTATTTGTTTAAATAACACCAGAGCTGACTTATCTTGCCTGTTGCTCCTGCAGACATACACATACACCCCTTTCCTGTCACCAAAAAATAAGATCATGCTAAATTGGCTCTGAATTTAAATAGTTGGATTTCTCGAACAGCAGTTTCTTCGTGTACTCATTCTGCAGAACTAATCTTCAGTTGGAATTCTACAAATTAATTGCTGGCAATATTAAATTCCAGATGTGTAAGTATTATTCCCTCCATCCCCTGCTCCTTCACCTCCCTCTTTGTTTCATGTTTCGGTTAGCATGGGTTTTGAGGCAAGTTCTTGCTTTGAGAGTATGTAGAATAATAGATGACCATCATCTCTCTTCTGGATTTCTTCCTTGAAGTTTGCAGCTCTGACCCCATGTTTATCCGTCTCTTGCTTAGGTTCTGAATCCCTACAGCTTGCATCCCTAGGCTCCTTATCCCCCCACCCCCTTTATTTTTCAAAATATTTTTTAGTGATAGATGGACACAATATCTTTATTTTTATGTAGCGCTGAAGATCGAATCCAGTGCCTCTCATGCGCGAGGCAAGCGCTCTGCCACTGAGCCACAACCTTAGCCCTCCTTATCCTTTTTTGTCTTTTTTTGTTTTAAATATGTTTTAGTTGTGGATGGACACAATGTCTTTATTTTATTGCTTCGTATGTGGTGCTGAGGATCGAACCCAAGGCCTCCTGCATGCGAGGCAAGCACTCTACCGCTGAGCTACAGTCCCAGCCCCCCTTTTGTCTTTTATTATCTAAATTAATTCTTTTACTCTGGACTGTAAAAGATATTTTCACTGTTTTCAGTGAGCTCTGAAAACCAACATTCTGCCCCTCTTATCTTCATCCCATGTATAATACCCAGACGCCTCTTTCCTTGTACTCTCTTGGTGCAGAGTCCTTGCCTCACACTGACTTTATGCTTGCACGCCAAGGGCTAAGTGCTGACATTTTATCTTTTAGAACACAGTGGGTGTCTCACCCTTTTCTCTGGCAGCACATTTTGAAATTCGATGAGAATAAAAGGTTGTCTTTGTGGGAACCACAAATGTACTGTAATAATCTACACTGTAGGTTAAGTATTGTGGGGCAGCATTGGTTTATTCACCTTTTTGAGAGTTGATATCCTGCTTCAACCCGTGTTTATGTGCTAATTGTAACAGTGGCACTAGGAAGCGTGTACTCTTGCTCTCAAGAAATTCAGGTATGTAGACAAGAGCAGAATTACACAGAACAGTTGCAAAAGGAAAGAGTTTTATACTCCTGATGGACTTGATGATGGGATAGAGCACAAGTCCTTCAGGTGTTGAAGAAATAGGGAGATGAATAAGAGTTGGAGTGCTGAAGGATCCATATCACTTTGTTCTTTTTCTCAAATATATAGTAAGCACTGTGCCAGTGCTGAAGATGTGTCTGTGAAGAGAGACACGGTCCCTGTCCTCAGATAGCTTATCTCATTGGGAATAAATTTATTAAGGCAGTAATTACTAGCATAGTGAGTATCATGAAAGGCGTAACACTGGGTGGTTAATAAAGGGAAGAAAGTTGAGGTATGCAGAAGTATATGCAGGTAAGGGTGAAAAAAAGTTTATTTGATTTATCTTTGGGTGGCAACTACTGAGGCTTTGCAATCAGAATTTTTAAAATATAGCTTGAGGGGCTGGGGTGGTGGCTCAGTGGCAGAGCGCTTGCCTCACATGCGTGAGGCACTGGGTTCGATCCTCAGCACCACATATAAATAAATAAGAGAAATAAAGGTCCATCAACAACTAAAAAAAATATTAAAAAAAAAATAGCTTGACTGCTATAATACAAGCCCTGAACCAGTAGAACTTAAATAAGATAAAAGAGTGTCGGTATTTGTCTTCGTGTGGTTCTCAGTGGAGAAATCCAACAGCCCAGGTTCATGTAGTGGTTTCCTGGTGTCAGGACTCCAGGGTCTTCCTGTCTTACTGCTCTTCTGTCCCCAGCGTACGGCTTCCATCCTGCGCTGTAGCACTGGAGCTGTGTTGTAGGTCCCCTTTGCAGACAAAAGGAAAGGGAGAGGCAAGTCGAGGGGATGTCACTTCTGTTCGTACCCTATTAGCATTTAGGCACAATGGCTCCCTCCTCCTCTGGGGGAGAAGGCTGATAATTCAGTGCTTGCTAGTCTTGTATCCTTTGGGAGGGAACACTTGATAAAATATATGATTCATATTTTCAAAAGCCTTAGCTTAAATGCTTTTACAGAATAAGTATACAAAACTCTTCTGGGACTGGGGATACAGTTCAGTTTTTAGAGCATTTGTCTGGCATGTATGAGGCCCTGGATTGATCCCTAGCACTTCCAGGAAATAAACACAGACACCCCCCAACCCCTATCCCCACCTCAAGCTTAAGCATTTCCTCTTAAACTTCACTTAATTATTTGAACTTTGGATGCTTTGGATACATCCTTTTCTAAACTGGATACTGATGTTTGACTTTGAATGAACTTTACTTTGTTCATTTTAGATAACTGAACTTAATTTTGGACTATTAAAGTATTTTTTCCTCTAAGGTATTAGAGACTTAACAGTTACACTATGTTGCCTTTGACTCCAAATTCCATTTTTAATTTGGAGTTAAAAATGGCATCTTGATAGATGTATTCATGTCTTAGATACATGTTTCAAAGTTACAAATTACAATTTATTTTTGCTAGATACATTCATCATATAGTTGGATAAATATTTAGTCTCATTGCAAAAGTAAAAAAACAAAAATGAACTGGAACCTTAACATATTGCCAGTAACAATGCAGACTTAAAGAATTTTACATTTTTGGAGAATAATATCACAACAGTTGAACAAAATGAAATTTTTTCTGAAAAATAAAAGAAAAACCATTAAGAAAAACCATTCTAGAGTGAATTATTCTAGACACAAGGAAATGTGTAGAAATTATTTAAAATAATTTAATTTAAGTAATTTGTTTTAAATAATTTAGATCATTAACTAATTTGAATATAAATTTACATATACAATTATGGAAGTGGTATTTTATTTATTCTTCCCCACCTTTTCTAATCATCAAAATAGACACTGGTCCTCTAATATGTGTATTTAGTGATTGTTTTTTTAAATTAATATGAAAGAATGGATACTTAGAACCTGGAATTGTTGGCTCTCCATATTCATGGGTTTGTATTCAGGGATTCAGCCATGTGCAGATTAAAAATATCCTAAGCCGGGCGCGGTGGCTCAAGCCTATAATCCCAGCACTTTGGGAGGCTGAGACAGGAGAATCGTGAGTTCAAAGCCAGCCTCAGCAATGGCGAGGCGCTAAGCACCTCAGTGAGACCCTGTCTCTACATAAAACACAAAATAGGGCTGGGGATGTGGCTCAGTGGTCGAGTGCCCCTGAGTTCAATCCCCAGTAC